>CATIWQ010191000.1:0-18047 GCA_949673415.1 Euphorbia schlechtendalii | reverse complement strand
AGAATCGACAAAAGATTTGAGAGGGAAAAACTGAGGGCATAATAGTACTATAATATGAGAAGATCCACGTCAGCTTGTAAAAAGAGTTAAGCCCGATGACGTGGACTAGCTAATCTAAATATCAGGTAAAATGACTACAATAGAAGGTAATATGCAAGTTTGTGTATGATAACGAATAAAAATGAAGTTCATGTATTAAACTGAGATTGACGGTATAGTTGATGTACTATAGCTAAAATTAACCCGTGATATGTGACAGCCTAAACTCTAAACGAAAGTATCGATTTATTCCATGAACGTTAAATGTCAGCTTCTGATTAGTTTGACATTTTAAACATGTCATTTTTTGATTTTTCTTTCAAAGAAAAACTGATACGAGATATTTAGGAAGAAAAGAGATACTCGAAGACTCTAAAAATTAGGAAGGCTTGGGGACAAATTTGCCTACGAAAAATCTACAAAGCTGAGATAACCAAATATTTCAATCAACTTATTGAAGAAAATGACTTGTTTTAAATTAAATAAATCATGGTTTGAAAATATCTTTTTCTCATTTTGTTTTGTAGTGTGTCTATTTTAAGGTGAATAAGAAAGTGATTTCAAATCAAACACACATGTCAACATGCTAAAATGACAACTAAATGGTGATACGAATTGTTAATGATGTAATGTTAGTGTGATGGTTCACAATTAATTTGTTTTGAACACAGTAATTATTGTTTTGCACTTCACTAATATTAAATTAAATGAGTGGTATAAAACTTGATCCAATAATAAATCAAATATTTGTACTACTTTTATGTTTTTAGTTAGTTAATACAAGTCTTATTTCCATAGAGCGGTTAGTCTTATTCTTTATTATCCTATGTGTAAGTTTTATTACTACAAGTGATATACTTGCATGTTCAAAAAAACACAGGATAAACATTATCAGATATTGTTGGTCATGTCCGATGAACGAGGGATGCAAACCCAAAACAGAGGGTTGAATGTTAGCGAGTAACATTGAATGAAACATTTCATTCTATTTGCATATTTACAGAGTTTAACTTTATTCAACTTAAATTATACTATAAATGATTGATTTTATCATGTTAATGTAACATATTGCAATTAAGTTACATAATATCAGTAACCCGATCATTTTATTTCAACTCAAATGCTGTCCAATTTAGTGTAAATCAATTTAAATATACACATTATTCATCAACTTCAGTTAAATTATATTTAATTTATAAGAAATAATACCTCCCACCCCACCCATCCTACTTCTCACTTCACATCCATAGTTTCATACCAAATTCCAAAGAACTTTACTTTTTTTTATCATCCGACTTGGCCCTACCAGTTGCCACCTACCCTCTCATAGGGAAAGTCAGCTAATTACCTCATTTTCCATTTTTTAGATTTTAATGAATACATTAACAAAGAGCATAACAAAGAATATACCGCAAAACAACGGAAAAAGAAAATAAAACCCATCTTCTAATCTAACGGCTAGAATTGAGCCCAAATTATCTACATATACCCCTCTCAAACCCTGCAACTGATCGCTGCTTACTTGTCGTTCTACTTCTCTTTAATCTCAAACCTTAGTCTGTTTCTCTAGATCTAGTTCCATTCTTCAGCTATGGCTACTACTATCGTCTCCATCAAGGCTAGGCAGATCTTTGACAGCCGTGGAAATCCTACCGTTGAGGTTTGTATTTCATTTGCTTTCTTCGATACTCACTATGCGATTGTGGATCTGTTTTGTAACTATAGTTCAGGTCAATCTGATCATTTATAGCTGATTATGTGTTTGTTTGGTTATATTTATGCCTGATCGATTCTGTTGGACGGATTTTGATTCATGTAGGCTGATGTGAAATTGTCCGACGGTCACCTCGCTAGAGCCGCCGTTCCTAGTGGTGCATCGACCGGTGTGTTGCTTTCGATTTAATTAATTGTTCCGTTCTATTTTGTTGGAGCACTATTGCTCGATTGCTTCTCTATGTAATTGTATGTTGTAATTGTGTCGATTGTAGGAATTTATGAGGCTCTTGAGCTTAGGGATGGTGGATCAGACTACCTTGGAAAGGGTGTTTCCAAGGTTTTTTTTAACTTTTCTATGTGGATTTTTCTGTCAATCTTAAACATTATGATCTTGTGCTGATCTGACTTTACTTGTGTATTGAAGGCTGTTGAGAATGTGAATTCAATTATTGGCCCTGCTTTAGTTGGGAAGGTTAGTAATTAGATTAGTCTTAATAATTACTATTATTAGGAACTGTAATGAAGCTTTATTTGTGCATGGGATTGAAGCTTTTTCTTGCTCATTTGTCTTGTCCAGGACCCAACTGAGCAGACTGCTCTTGATAACTACATGGTTCAACAACTGGATGGAACAGTAAATGAGTGGGGATGGTGCAAACAGAAGGTAAATCAGTTGAGATTGCTTTTAGCTTTTGAGTTATAATTTGTTGGGAATTCCATTTAACTGACAAGTTTTTTTTTTCTGAATTTTCAGCTTGGAGCAAACGCCATCTTGGCAGTTTCTCTCGCTCTTTGCAAAGCTGGAGCTCATGCCAAGGGTATTCCCCTTTACAAGGTATGCTCTGTCTATTTAACTTCTCCCAGCTTGTTCATGTGGTTTCATCAATATGTATCCTGTTAATGTAGTGAGGGCAGTTATAATGAATTATATTTCTTACCTGATAACAATGATGGATGCTAAAGCTTTAAACAGCCCATAGTTCCTTTTTCTTTCTATTGTTGTCCGTATTTGTACTCAAATAACTCTGATAGGATCTCCTTTGCCTGTAGCACATTGCCAACCTTGCTGGTAACAAGAAGTTGGTGTTGCCAGTCCCAGCCTTTAATGTCATCAATGGTGGATCACATGCTGGAAATAAGCTTGCTATGCAGGCATGCTTTTAACTGACTGATTTGGTTTATCCTTGAATCATGTTCATTGATTGAAATTCTAACCCATTTTTTTTTATCTTTGTAGGAATTCATGATTCTTCCTACAGGAGCTTCTTCATTCAAAGAGGCCATGAAGATGGGCGCTGAAGTCTACCATCATTTGAAGGTTGGTTATTCCCTTCTTACTTATTTAATTTATGATATCTCTGACATTTGCCATATTTTCTTTGTAATATTTTCTTGATGCTTTAACAAGAGCTTGAAAATGACATAATATAAGTTTCAATGCTTTCATAAATTTATTGTCATATACAAGCACTCTTTATCATGAAGAATATTGAAGATCCTACCACCTCCTTCCAGAAAACTGCAATAAGTGTATAGTCGCTGATGATTAATTTTTGTCATTGTTTTTTAGTCTGTGATCAAGAAGAAGTATGGACAGGATGCTACCAACGTTGGTGATGAAGGTGGTTTTGCTCCAAACATTCAGGTCAAGCATTTTTAATAGTTTTCTTTTCCTTTATGTTCAGTTTATCTTTTATATATTTTGTGCCACTAGTTTCTCACAGTATGAAACTGGCATATCCTCAGGAAAATAAGGAAGGTCTTGAATTGCTCAAGACTGCCATTGCTAAAGCTGGGTACACTGAGAAAGTATATTTCTTTTAACATTTTCGTCTATGCTTGTTTAGTTTTTTTGATAACTTGATGTTAAATAGAGTGTTGCTCTGAATGTCTCACTATTTCATTAGGTGGTTATTGGAATGGATGTTGCTGCTTCCGAATTTTACGGCTCAGATAAAACATATGATTTGAACTTCAAAGAAGAGGTGAGATTCTCATGGCTAGTGTTACTTCTGTAATATTATGTCAAATGGTGGTGTTCTTTCCTGCTACTTCTGTCATTTTTGTATTTTCGCTTGTCATTCTGCTTCAAAGTTAGGCAGCTGATACTCCTACATGGTTTTCTAGAAATTACCGTATAATAGTTTGTGTTCCATGTTCCTAGCTTATCAGCTGAATATGATTATTATTAGGACTATTGGACAGTTCAGGATTTTCTCATATTATTGCACTTTTTTGTTGTTACTATGTTTATGCAGAACAATGACGGCTCACAAAAGATCTCAGGCGATAAACTAAAAGACCTCTACAAGTCATTTGTCTCTGAGTATCCTATTGTATCAATTGAAGATCCATTTGATCAGGATGACTGGGAACATTATGCAAAGATGACAGCTGAAATTGGTGAAAAAGTACAAATTGTAGGGGATGATCTTTTGGTCACCAATCCTAAGGTGGGATGAATGCTTGTTAGTATTAGTCTATCATAGAATGTATTTCTATTAAAATTTTAAAATAAGAATACCTGTTTTCATAGGCTAGAAAATCTATAATCACAATTCACATGAGTAACTGCATCCATATTTTGTACCTTTTTATATCCTCTGCTGAAATTGTTCTCATTTACAGAGGGTGGAGAAGGCTATCAAGGACAAGGCATGCAACGCCCTTCTTCTTAAGGTAACACATACTGATACTCCACTTAAAATAAAAGCTATTCTACCATTGCTTGCTCATATTGAAGAATCAATAACTTATTATTTCTCTCTTATGGAAACAGGTGAACCAAATTGGATCTGTAACTGAAAGCATTGAAGCTGTAAGAATGTCGAAGCGAGCTGGATGGGGTGTGATGGCCAGCCACCGCAGTGGTGAAACCGAGGATACTTTCATTGCTGATCTGTCAGTGGGTTTGGCCACGGTAATTCAGAAGTTTAAATTTTTTGGCAGAAACTGGGCTCTATCCTTTTAATATATTGCATTATCTGAAACATCTTTGTTGGATGATCAGGGTCAAATCAAGACTGGAGCACCATGTAGATCTGAGCGCCTTGCAAAATACAATCAGGTTAATTTAAAATCAGACCAAATTCTAGTTTCAGATAATTAACGTTTGGCAATAACTGTTTGCACCCTTATTATGGCTGTAGCTGCTGCGAATTGAGGAAGAGCTTGGCTCAGAAGCAGTTTATGCTGGAGCTAACTTCAGGACCCCTGTTGAACCATACTAAAATGTAAGCCTGGTACAGTGATGCCATTTTGGAGGTTAAATGTGAGCATTGCAAATGCTAGATGATGACAATAAGTTAATGTAATTTGGGTTCAGCCCACGACCTTTTTTACCAATAAATTTTACAGTTTTGTTCTGAGGTTGAGGAACAGTGTTGTCCTGAGGAGTTGTCTCAAATTGGAACACTTAGTTGAGCTTCTATTATCTTATAATAGTAAATGGTTTGCGGATTTTTACTTCTTGTTTTGGTATTGCCTTTTTGAATGGTTTTGATTTATTTACCACTCAGAATTTGAGTTATTATTCTCTGATTTTGTAATGGATTGCCGAGTGTTAGTTCATGCTACATGTGTAACTAAAGCAACTTGCATATTCTTATGGAAAATAAATCAAGAGTGTAATTGGAATTCTAAATGAATTCAAGTCACTGAAAATTTATAAACAGTAAGCATCAAATGAATTACTTTTTATTGTATATTTTTGGAAAACGTTGATTCAACTGCCCGGTATTTTGATATTTGTTTACTTATTTGAAGTTTTTAAAAGTAAGTTTTCCTTTCTAAATAGAGCAGAAGTATGCTCTTATCACTAGGTGGTTTAATGAGACTTGAATCCCAAATTTATTCATGTTGGGGAGTGATTTATAGCTGGATAAGCAACAAGTAAGAGAAATATATACTAATTTGTTCACGTACGAAAAAGTAAAGCAATACTATTTATTTATAGAATATCCTATTTCTTACTACTAACTAAGTTATTTAGATACATATAAAATAATAACATTGCCTTCATCGTCATATATATATATATATATATATATATATATATATATATATATATATATAGATTTCAATTGATAATTTTATTTTTCTTTTAATTTTTCAAATAGTGGTGGTCACTGTATCAAAGATTAATGGTTAAAAAGAAATAATGCAAATTAATCAATTATTAATGATAGCACATATATAACCACTAATAATAAGTAATTAGGTCGATACGTGAGAAAACATGGATGCACAAAAAAGAATTTAAAACATGATACAAATCGTGCAGGCTGTGGGGTTCGAACCCACGCGTACTTATGTACAGAAGATCTTAAGTCTTCCCCCTTAACCTCTCGGGCAAACCTGCCTGAACGTCTCATTTTATATCATAAATATATAAAACGTATACATAAAATATCTTATATTAACTCTTTCATTTTTTGTTCAGTAATTGAAATCGAGATCGCATTGTAGAAACCCTACGCAGAGCAAACTGAAGAAAGAGGTGCCGACGATCGCAAAGCATGGCGGAGCACTTGGCTTCCATTTTTGGAACCGAGAAAGACAGAGTCAATTGCCCTTTCTACTTTAAGATCGGAGCCTGTAGGCATGGCGATCGATGCTCCAGGCTCCATACCAAGCCTAGCATCAGTCCTACCCTTCTTCTCTCCAACATGTATCAGCGCCCTGATATGCTCACTCCCGGCGTTGATTCTCAAGCTCAGTCTCAATCGCTTGACCCTCGCAAGATCCAAGATCACTTCGAGGATTTTTACCAGGATCTCTTTGAGGAGCTCAGCAAGTATGGAGACCTTGAGAGTTTGAATATTTGCGATAATCTTGCCGATCACATGGTCAGTCGTTTTCGTGCGCTCTTTTTTTTTGCTAGGTTTTTTGTTTTTCTTCTTTGGTTTAATCCATTTCTTATTTGAACTCGTTGTGCAGGTCGGTAATGTTTATGTTCAGTTCAGAGAGGAAGACCATGCTGCTAATGCGCTTCGTAATCTTACTGGAAGGTTCTATGCAGGTTTTGCTACTTTCTTTTCCATTACCTACTCTTGATTTTGTTGTTACACATTCGGATTTGAGGTTTTGATGGTGAATTGCTATTGATTGGATGCAATGCTTCTTAATTTGAATTTTTTGAGCTCCTAATTGAACTTTTGGTTATAATGTGATGCTGTGTTTCACTGAACATTGGGCTTTACCTTGTATTATCAATATCATATGCAATTCAACTTAAATAATCTAACCTGTTAATCTGTTATGTTTTAAATTTTGTTTGAAAAAGTATGTATTTCTCTTTCTATATATTTTATATGTCATATCACATACCTTTAAACTTTGAACTCGGCTTTGATTCTTCAAATTATCTATCACCATTCCTTAAAATTGTGTATTGGCATGTGAAGAAATGATCAACTTCTGTCTAGCTCAACTTTTTGTAATAAATTTACTGTTTTTGTAATGGAAAATCAAAGTTTAGGTTGAGTCGTTATGACTGCTCTTTGCTAACTGACAGGAAGAAAAATTGCTGGCTTATTGGTTTTAGCCCTTAAAGCTGCTGGCTTATTGTTTTCAGTCTGTTTTATCTTGTTTTCTCAGTTCTTGGAGTTGATTCCTCTTGGCGGCATAGTAGTCAAGGCCCAAGGCCGAGCCTTGGGCTTTTTAGTCACCTAGGTGCCCTATAGGCGCAAGGGTTCGCCCTAGAGCCTAGTCATGCCTAGGCGCACCTTTGACTACTATGCTTGGCGGTAGTATTGAATTTCTATATTTATGAGACAGGAGCACTTCTGATATTTCATGAATTCTGAATGTAATAGGCCGGCCAATCATTGTTGACTTTTCACCTGTCACGGATTTCCGTGAAGCCACATGTCGGCAATATGAAGAAAATGTGTGCAATCGTGGCGGCTACTGCAACTTCATGCATCTGAAAAAGATAAGCAAGTGAGTTTTATTCTGTGTGAAGTAGATCGACACTGCTGTATTGAAGTACAGGACTGTTATATTTGCTGATCTTTTCTACTCATTGATATTAGGGAGTTAAGGAGGCGCTTATTTGGGAGGAGCAGAAGAAGACGTAGCAGGAGCAGAAGCCGCAGTCCTAACAGGCATCGTGGTTACGAAGAACGCCCTCGAACTCTTGGAAGGCGTGACGATGATAGGGAGAGGGGTAGGAGGCCTAGAAGCCGAAGTCCTGCACGCAGAGGGCGTAGTAGGAGCCCAGCATCAAGGAGGAATAGAAGCCCTCCTGCTAGGGAGAGCAGTGCTGAAAGAAGAGCTAAGATTGAGCAGTGGAACCGGGAGAGAGATCATACAGAACCTGCTCCCAAAGACAGAGATAGCCAGAACCCTGACAATGATCAGAACAGCAATGGTGACACAAAGAATGGAGATTATTACAAGGATCCTCAGCTCCAGTAGTTTCTATGTGAACACAAATGTTGACTTTGGATTCATCTGGTTGGCTTCATTGCTTCTTTATTGATTACAAGAAAACCTGTTTTTTTTCTAGACTACAGTGATAGCTTTTATTTTAGAGATTGCCCTTCAAAAAATAAATCTTACTGCCCATTTCCACTGTGCAGGTGGAGTACAGGTCCACTTATAATTCCAACTTTTCCCTATAACTGCCTCATTGATTTAAAGAAACTAGGGTTAAAAATAGAATTTTTTACTGGACAAAACTACACCTTCGCTTCTCAAATTTTCAATTTTTCCTTATGTCTTAGGTGCTTTTTTATTCTGAATGATGATTTTTCTACCTTTTAGCAGTTTCCATTCAGGATTTTAAAAATAGATCTTCACATAATATTTGAAGTAAATTGCTCCTCTGTATTGACAATACTACTAGTACCAAGTAAAAGAAATACACAAGGAGGCTATATCTGCTCAATTAACATGCCCCATTGTAGTCAGTTGCAGGAAGGCGTAGGCGTGGGTAATCAATTCATTTATATAGAGATTGTGCATACTTTGTTGTGGTTTTAATATATTTCCCATTTGAAGTTATCATCTTATGTAGTTTGCAAGTTTTGCAGGTTATGGCTTTCCTGGCCTCGATCTTTAATGGTAGGCTTACCATGATATTTGTATACAGGTTGGCTGTTTATCTGCAGAGGGTGTTTGCAGGATTCTATGTTCTGCTGTGGAAGGGTTGAGAAAGCTACTCTACTTTCTGAAACCAGAGAATTTCCAGCGGCATTGTGGGGGAAATAGCTGCATTGTGCTATCCATCTATTTGTATGGATGTCAGAAGCAACACTTTCTCATATTTCTTCTAGCTAGTCAGACATTAGTTGTTTTTCAATTTGTGACTTTTCTTTGTTGTTATTGATTGGCGTGAGCTTGTGAACACAAAAATGTAGTGTAAAACTGGATGTTTTGTTTTGGGATATTAAATTTATTACTAGGAACTGCTTGCTGATATGTTCAGAATGCTTTGGTTCAAAAAGCCAGCGAACAAGGTTGATGTCTTTCATCTTTTGCATGTTTTAAAAGAAGCTAGTGATATGATATATTCATTGGGGACTTGCGAATACGAAAATCCGACATGAAACTAGTGAGTGAGTTGACTAATAAAGAATTTTGGATATTTATATGTACATTTATTTATGACTGACAGGAAATTAATTCCACAAAATCTCAGAGATTAATGTGATAATATCTAGAAGACATAATTTTTTTGTCTTGGATTGTTATCATCATTATTTTGCTTACTATTTTGATATCCCATTAAACAAACTTGATTTCAAGGATGCATTTGGTGTGGACTACGTACAATTCATTCATTTAAAAGTAGGCCATGTTTGAAGGACTTGTAATTTTAAAAATAAGTTTATCATAAAAATAAGTTGAGTTCATCACTTGTGATTTCGTGTCCAATATGAGTTCAAGTTCCAATAAATTCGTTCAGTTCAGTTTGAAACTTATAAGATCCAATAAATTTAATTTAATTCAAGGCTTTTAAGTTCTAAAAAGAAAAATTAAATGATAATAAGTGCAAGAGAACGGTGATTAAACATAGTAACAATAGTTTGGTATTAAAATTTCAAATTGAAGATTGATTGGGCCATGTTTATGAGATTGGGCTAGAAGAATAGCTCATATATTAGGTCCAGCTTCACTTGACAAGATTCCAGTCCAATCATATGCCGCAAAATAGTTTAATCAGCGCTTTAACATCTTCTGCTTCTAGCGTCACTGAGCTGAAACTGTAGGCCATTGAAGCTCTTTTACCTAATAATTCCAATGGATCTGGATTTTCTTCTTCACGCACTAGCTACCTCATGGAACTCAGTAGGTACCTTTTCCGTTAGAGCATTGCTCTATTTCTTCGAATTCCTTAACCAATAATAGGCCTTGGCTCGTCTTTCCTCTCAGGCTGCTATACTTTCTATATTCTTTGCTTATCTGGCAATTGCTGGATCCATCCTACCGGGTAAAGTTATACCTGGAGTTATCTTGCAGGATGGCTCCCGTCTCCATTACCGTTGCAATGGTATCTGAATGTTTGATTTTGAACTTTTTTCATTTTCGTGTTCAATTGTGGCTTATTAATGCTTCGTACTTGTATGGTTTCTTGGCTTTATAGGATTGCTGTCATTGCTGCTTCTGGTTGTTCTTCTTGCGATTGGTTCTAAAAGGGATCTTTTATCTCCCACTGTATGTAGTCATTATTATGCATCTTTGCCTTTTTTTACTGATTTCCTCAAATGTTAGCATTCCTTGAAAGTTTTAATCCTATTGAAGCTCGTATACTATGATTTGAATTCAGTAATGAGCTAATCCTCACAGGTTAGAATTAAGGCTGCAAAATAGAATTCTTTTATGAACGGGAAAGAATATATAACACATAAATTGTTGAGATTACATAAAATTGCTATCAAAGATCCAAAACATGTATTAACATATTTAAGGAATACGTCTCTGCCTCAGAGATACTTATAGCTCATAAGGTGAATTGAATTTTGTTTTGTTTTTTATATTTAAATGCAGGTAATAGCAGAGAGAGGTCTTGAGCTTCTGTCAACAACTTTTATATTCAGCACTCTAGTAAGTTTCAGTTATATTTCTAATTTCTCTGAGCGTTTTGGCCTTTGACCCACCATTCATAATGCTGTGCTTTAAGACTGATGATTTTGACTGTTGAACTCTTCTTTATTCAGTCTTTTCTTTTCACCGGGTGCATTTAAATTATATCCGTCAAACAAAAAGCGTATATCTTGTTTGAAGCCACTGTGTACAATGTGTCAACTACAATGTCTGTAGTTGTTTCTTGTTGCTTTCCTTTTGTTCCTAACTTCCAATTTTTATTCATAACATTCAGGTTACCTTGATGCTCTATGTTGCTGGTTGCAATTCAAAAGAACGGAGTTCTTCTCTCAAGCCTGATGTCAGTGGAAACCTAATACATGACTGGTACTTAAAAAACACGGATTTATTCAATGTTAATATGTTTATAATAGCAGGATTTAGGCGTCTCCTTATATCATTATCATCCCAACATTTCATTTCAAAATTCTGGGTTATTGTCTGCAGTTTAAGGAATATGTTGTAATAATTTACTGCACAAACTTTGTAGCAGTTCCATCGTCATGTTTCTGTCAATACATTATCAGAGATAACCTTATAAATTTTTTTGTAATTTGAAATATACAAACCTGATACCAGTTTCATTGGTTAATTTATTTATCTTCTTCATCTACTATATTACCTCATAATTTGTCCGTAATAAGCACAGATTATTTGTTCCCTTTTACCATTTTCTGAGTCTCCAAGAGAGTTGTCATTTATTATTTTCACTCACATCCTTCAATCCCCACTTAATGTACATTTATTGGCTCCAAGATTTCCTAATGTTATCAATGAAATGAACTGGTTAATCACATCTACTTGCTGTTGCTCCACTTTTAGAGAACTCCCTTTTCTAATAAGCTTAATGTCTTCATTGTCTTTGTCATGCAACAGGTGGTTTGGTGTACAGCTCAACCCCCAGTTTATAGGCATTGATCTCAAGTATGTGTTCCTATTTGTAGTTGTTTGAACGTGCATTTTTGTATCAGTAATGCATGACAACAAAAATCATGCAACTATCTGATATTCTGATTGCTGTGTATGATAAGCCGGTCCCTTTTTTCATAGGCTGCAATTTGATTCATAGGTCTTGTGGCATGAGTATTTCTTAAATCCACTTTAGCTACTAGTTCTTTATTTCAACTATATAATTATAGGATGGAACAATAGATGGAAAACATTTTTTGTCAATTTAGTTAAAACAGGCTTACTACAATGTTGCTCTTTCTTGTAGATTCTTCTTTGTTAGAGCTGGGATGATGGGATGGTTACTTATTAACTTATCTGTTCTAGCAAAAAGTATACAAGAGACCACATTGAACTGTTCTATGATCCTCTACCAACTATTTTGTGCGGTAATCTGGTGATGTTTGGGAGTATCTTATTTCCTTTCTAAATATGTTTCTGTATTATATTGAATTGTTAAATGTGTTTCTCTTCTGTTTCGTTGCTTCAGTTCTACATCTTGGATTACTTCTTTTATGAGGAATACATGACCTCCACGTAAGTGCCCGATTTTCATCTTAACTTAGAGATTCTTCTTATCTCTCATACTTCCGTGCATTGTAGCCAAAATCACTTGCCTGAATAATCAAAAGAGAAAGTATTAGCACAAAGTGCTGCATGTTTTCGGATGTGAATCTCTAATTAGAAATGCTTGTTTTAAGGAGTGCTAATTGATGTTCCTATAATATTAATCAAAAAAATTAAGTGTGATCTGAGAGCATAGACAGCCAAGCTGTTAAGGCTGTCCAGGTGAAAAAATTTACTTGAAATCCAGTCAGTCCAGCAGGAATTGCAAATCATCAGCCCATCACATTCTTTGTCCAAGTTTTAAATCAGGATTCTGTTTTTACTAACTAAGATCCGATAAATTTTGTGCCCTATGTTTGACAATGCAGTCTGAACATATGGCCGTTATGTCTATGCTATGATGATGTCGTGGTTTCCATGTTCGTTTTTACCTTCTTGTATTGGCTTCCTTATATGTTGATCAACTTGTTTGCATATCTCTTTTAATGTCTACTCTTATTCCTTGTTGTATTGATATTGTCCCTTAACTTCATAGATGGGACATAATTGCAGAGAAATTGGGATTCATGCTGGTATTTGGTGATCTTGTTTGGATACCTTTCACTTTTAGTATCCAGGTATATAACCATGCACTTGGACCTTTCTCATGATGTGAACATATATTTTTTTGGTTTTCTCTTACACATTCATTCTCTCTCCTCTATATATGTGTACGTGTATCGATAAATAAACGGGCTTATGGAAGGATGGCGCTATAAATTTTCCGAAAAAAGTTGTGCTGACTGAAAAAGTTGCATTTACTAAAATTCATACCAATCCACAGAATTTTGTTCATTTCCATATCCAGGATAGATGAAAACCTCATGGGCATTGTAGTTGTATTTTAGTTCTTACTCTGACAATGGGTAGATGTTACCCTGTGCAACTGTGCTGGATAATTTTGTTGTTAACACACAAGAACAACCAAATTTTGTTAAATTTTGATGCCAGTGTATGTTGGACCTCTTTCTTTAGACACGTGGTATGCACAAATTTGGTAACTTTTCTATTTTTCGGTTTTTCCAGTTAATAAACTGTGCTTGAAAATAGGATAATTAGAAGCACAAGAATTTATTTGGTTTTCGTAGACTACACATGTTCTTGAATTCTTATGGCATTTTAAGTTAAAAACTTGTGTTGCCTCGTTAAGGTCATATTCAAACCAAAAAATTAACAAATTGAAAATGGAGATGAATGCATTGAAGTTTTGAATTTCTGGAAAAAAAATCTGATATTGCACTTCAGTTTAGGGAGAAATGACCATCCTCAAATTTAAACTTCAACTTTCCAACACAAAGAGATGTTTTTGGATGCATATAAACCACTACAAGAAGGTAACCCATGTATGCTTGCTTCTCTTAATTGAAAATGAACTCTATCACAAGTTTCCAAGATGGCTTGGTAATTCTTTTAGTGTTCTTTTCTGTGGGAAAATTTACAAAATTATTTTCCCATATCAGCTTTATTTCTCTATAAAAGATGAACAAGATATATCCAAGTATTGTTAGCACCTTTCTGAAGCACTTCAAAACTTGAAGCATAATGCCTTAGATCATCAAGAGCAACAAATTAGTTTTGATTTTCGAAGACATTGGTGACTTTCGAATTCTTGTAGGGATGGTGGCTTTTAAGGAACCACGTGGAGCTTACAACAGCTGCCATGATAGCAAATTGCTTTGTCTTTCTCATTGGGTAACTTTCTGGCTATTAATACAACACTGTTGGAGATTCATATTTAACTTAATGCTAACTTGTTGGGTAAAGTTGCACTCATATTCAACTTCATTTATGCGACTTTTGCAGGTATACGGTCTTTAGAGGAGCTAACAAACAAAAGCATGATTTTAAAAAAGATCCGAAAGCACCCATGTGGGGTAAGCCACCAAGGGTTATTGGCGGAAAGCTTCTTGCTTCTGGTTATTGGTAGGAATTTTATTTTATCATATTCATTACTTGGATATTTTTCGCCGGTCTTTGTTAAAACTAATAGTGGCATGCATATGATAGCTGGGCTTCATCATTAGGAAATTCGTTGCTATGGATAAAATGTGTGTTGCTCATTGTCTCAGGACGTGATATACCCTTCACATGCCTTGTCTGAACGAAAATGGTCAAAGCTTAATGTCCGGTTCTTAAAGTAAAAAGAACCTTCCGTGAAAAGTTGCATAAAAGGGTTCCCATTGCTTCGAATGCATAAAACATTGTGTGCTTAATCTGCAGGATATTTCAAAATTCTCTTATAAGAAACAAACATGATGCTTCATCTAATATTTCGATGTTCGCTTGTTGAAGGGGGATTGCAAGACACTGTAACTATCTTGGGGACTTATTGTTGGCTTTGTCTTTCAGTCTACCCTGTGGTATAAGGTACTTTTCCGAGTTCTCTTCTGTATATCGATTCCATTTGACGTGTAGAAAATATTTCATTTGGAATTTTTTTTTTGTCTCCTAGTTCCGTGGTTCCATACTTCTACCCTATCTATCTCCTTATTTTGTTGATATGGAGAGAGAGGAGAGACGAGGCTCGCTGTGCCGAGAAGTATAAAGAAATTTGGGCCGAATATCGAAGAATTGTTCCCTGGAGAATACTGCCTTACATTTACTAAAGTAAAAACAAGATTCTACCGTGCATTTGGAATAAACTTTGAGCTTGAAAATTTATTCTGAAGATTTTGAACATTCCATGGTTTTGTTGCGAAAACTGTCGAGATGCGACCAAAGACTTTTCGTGTTGTAAAATATAAGAACTTCAACAGTTCCTTTTAGAACATCCACATGTGCTGATCCCTTTGCTTTCGAGTTTGTTTGAAAAGCAGTTAAACACCCAGATTGAGTAGATGTAGTTTACAGAAATTAAATAACATACCGTAACAATATCAAATCACAAATCATGATATATTTAGCAATTAAAGTAGGTTAACAATTTGTAGCTGGTTATTACATCATATTATTTCATGCCATGGGGCGAGTACCGCACGTGGGTGAATTCAAAGGGCCGCCATAGTAAAAGAAGACTCCTAAACCAGAACCAGGTTTTTGCTTTTCTCCGAACTTCAACTGGTAACAGTTTGGATTTAAAACAAGTGTGTAGAGATTATTATCATGATCGGCATCAAACATCTGGCCCGACTCGTCAATAAAATGAATATTAGTAATGGCAGCAGCTTTTCTATAGCCTTCAGAAGGCAAATGGCCACTTCCCATTTGAGTTGAAGTGTGATACTGACCATCATTTTTTGATTCTGTCACATGTCCTAACCAACTTATTTGCCTTGCATGTTGTGCTAAACTTGTGAGTATAGAGCCTGGCCAGTATCCTATATCATTTTTATTCACTCTCAACCACCAATTCCCACTTTGCATATCCTTGAAAAAAAACACATTTCCTTAGACATAGTGAAACATAAAAAAAGATTCTGTAAATTTGGTTTTTGATATATTTGTAAATATCAGCTAGTTTAACCGTTTATCCAATTTTAGCGGTTGAAATTGAATTTTAATTGCCTGTGAGGTCCACAATACAACTAAAATTTAATATCAACCATTAACACTGCTAGTATTTTAGTGTAATTTGATCGACTAGTTTGACCAATGCGATCGTGATATTTCATCGAACAAGTGAGGAGAGTGCGGAATGCACACTTGTTCCGGTTTTGTTACCATTGGGGGGTCCGGGAGCAGCACCCCCGGTTGCGGGGTCCAAGGGGCGGCAGCCCCTGGCGGGGTCGAGGTTTGCGCCCCGGGCTAGGGTCCTAAAACTCACACATCCTTTGGAAAATTCATTAGAAAAATGAATTTTGGATCAAAATAGTGTCTGTTGGACATAACTGAAACCCGAAAAAACATATTTTTTAGAATTGCTGCTACCCGAAACAGTATGTCTATTGACATTTGGGTTATTTATTTCACCAAAAACGAAATTGGCAAAAATATAAAAAAAAATTTCAGTTGTTTTTCACAACACATTAAATTTTAGTTCTTGACACAATTTCTAATTTTAACCGATTGAAAGTTTGGTGAACCGACCAAATAAAATTCAATCTAACGATGTATTCGTGATTTCAAAAACATCCACGAAATCCCCAATTCCTACAAAAACTATAGTTGAGATTGACTGAAATTTACAAATGTATCACCTACCAAATTTAGAGAATCCTTATCAGAAACATAGATTGATTGATTATAGTTGAACAAATAAGGATTCTCTAAATTTGGTAGGTGGTACATTTGTAAATTTCAATCAATCTCAACCATTCATCCAGTTTTAATAGTTCAAATTGAATTTTATTTTTACGTGGATCCACGATGCGATCATTAAAATTAAATATAAAGTTGAAATTGATTGAAATTTATAAATGTATCATACCGAATCCTAACAAGTTTGATTAAAAAGTTTCAGTGTAAATTTGCTTTTCACTGATAGCTACCGATAATTTTTGTAGTTACCTTGGAAATAGTGATAGGTAAATCATATAGTTGAGCATCATAGGTGGAAATTGGAGATAATTCGGCACCTAACGCAACACCGGCTTCCACTTGCACAAAACCAGGACAATTAAGATTGTAGCATCCTGTTGTATTCGAAAAATCTCTCTGTATAATCATTCATTAACAAACTAATTAGTTACTTATATAATTATAAAATAATAAATTACTTCAAGTAATCAAATTTACCGTCCAGTGAATAAACAACTTTGGATAACCCTCTACCACCTGTACCAAAATAACAAATTTCACCTTTACTTTTTATTTATTTGTTGTATTGTATCATTTTAATATATACATGTATGTATGTATGTATGTAGTAGTAATATATATGAAAATAGTTTAAGCTTATGATTCTCTAAATTTGAGATTTTGTAGAGTTGTAAAGTTGTAAGATTTACTCAATTTCAATCATTCATTAAATTTTAATAGTTGAAATTTACTGCATTGTAGATCGTACAAACAAGTATAATAAAATCGTATACTTTACCTATTCTTAAATTTAGAGAATTCAATTTTTTCTTCAAAGCATAAAAAATATTGAAGTGCATTATATGATTATCCAAAATCTTAGAAAAGTAGGTTTGTTGCAGGTCACTAAAAATATATAACATGCATTTATGGTATTAATTTCCGAGAGATAAATAGAATACCATCCAACCAGCTTCAATGATATCATAGTCGTCGAAATCACCAATAACACCAGCTTCAAGCTTAATTTCAGTCATACTAAATTCACCATCAAAAGTCTCTGGATTCCACAACTCTAATCTTGCATATGTTCCATAATATGGCCGTACTGCTGGTAACAAAGTTACAGCTGCGAACTTATTTTATCAAAAAAAAAAAACTTAATTAGCCATGCATATTATATAGAAGTTATATTAAATAGATAATTAATATATATTACCTCCTGCTTCTTTCTACCAAGTGAATAATTAGGCTGCGTATTGTCTCCAATTATTATTTGCTCTTTACGGTTTTTAAATAAATGTGTTCTTAAAATTGGGATTGTTCCTTTTGGACATTTTCCATACTTTTGCCAGCTCTGAAATAACTCCATTGTGTCTTCTTTATTTACTTCATCAGGAGATGAACTGGGTTTCATCTGCAAATTAATTTAAATCAGATTAACATACAATATATATATATATATATATATA
>CATIWQ010190983.1:0-11070 GCA_949673415.1 Euphorbia schlechtendalii | reverse complement strand
TGTTAACCCCGAAACTACTCTTAAAATTAATTCCAACGCATATAACTTGATTAATATAAGAGACTCAACACGAAATACACATTATGACACATAGACATATCATAAACTTCGAAATAGAAAGTATAAGTAGAAAGCAAAGCATAGTTGTAAAGTATGCAAGTGAAAGCTAAAGTTGATCAAACCGTATCCACTCTTTAATGGGAGTCGTCAATTCCTACAATTCCTGCATCTACTTTGAATTCGATCTCGGCCCGTACAGAACCTTCGCTAGGATGCTATTCTTTGTGAATATCGAACAAATGAATGTTGAAGAACGAAAACTTTTATTGATAAGTTCTTTGCAATTACACTCATACAACAAACACTCGAATATGTAGAGAAATCTAGTGATCGAATAAGGATTCGAATCACTTATACATTTTCTCGCTAACGCTTATGAACGTAGCAAAATCTAGACATTTTTTACTATCTATCTATGCATACACATGCACTATAACATACACATAATCACTCACAATCCATGCCCACACTCTGCACGAAATTGTGATGGAATGGAGTCCTATTTATAGAGTTTGAAGGGTTTCGTCTATCCAAATGAAGGGTTGTGTCCATTGGTGAAAGATTGCATCTCTCCATTGTGATTGGTTGAGAAGCTTTGATATAATCCACAATGGATAAGCACCTTTTCATGATTGGTTGACTCCTGATAGGTGTCTGTTCATTGGCAGTTAATGGTGGTTGATCATGCTTATCTGGCGGTTGTTAGTTAAAAAGATAATACTAGAAAACCGTCCATATCACGACCGCGATATATATGTTGCGACCGTGAATCTTTGTTTGGAAATCTTCTGTTTCTGAAGTAAACAATTCACGACCATGAATGATTATCGTGACAGTGAATTGAGTTTTACTCAGAATTCTTCTTATAACTTCACCGATCTTTGACAGCTTCGATCCTAAGCCAAATCTTTAAGTTCCACGCATCTTTTTGCACCTTTTTCACTCTTTTTTCATAGAATTCTACTTTAGCTCATTTTACTCCCAAGATTCACCTAGTATCAGCATTTGCATAAAAAAACAACTACATACCACGTGAAATCTTTTATATGAAGTATAAAAATGACTAAAACTACAATGTTTATTGTATAGAATTAAAGTGATAATAAGTGTAATTATACACTTATCAACGTAGAGCTTGAATTTAACCATGAAACTATTCCTCATGTCGTTACTTTAAAATTTAAACGATGTTATCCATGTTTCTTCTTAAGGCTTGATCTTCAACACTTAACCAAAATTTTGAGAATTTCATTTTCCTTCTTCAACGCAGATTTACCATTCCAATTAACTATCGTACAACACTAAATTGATCCTTTGGCAATGGTTTGGAGTAGATATCAGCGCGCTGTTCCTTTGAAGGAACATACTCTAGGTTGACATCTCCTTGTAGCACATGATCCTTAATGAAGTGATGTCTGATATTGATATGTTTCATCCTGCCATGCTAATAAGTGTATAATTACACTTGTTATCTTGATATTTTCAATTATAAAATGATATGGTTTAAGGTCTTTTTATACTTCATATAAAAGATTTCATGTGGTATGTAGTTGTTTTTTATGCAAGTGTAGAAACTAGGTAAATCTTGGGAGTGAAATGATCAAAGATGAAATTTTATGCAAAAAGATTGAAAAGGTGCAAAAAGATGCGTGGAACGGAAGGAATTGGCTTAGGATCGAAGTTGTCAAAGATCTGCAAAGTTGCAAAGAAGAACCATGAAGAAAAGCACATGTCACGATATGAATCCTATTCGTGATTGGACAAATCACGCCCATGACTACCTATCGAGATCGCGACTTGTCATTCTTCACAAGCAGAAAGTTACCAACTAATATTCACGATCATGACATGTATGTCATGCTCATGACTTGTGACGGTTTTGGATAACTCTTCTCAGCTTCCAACCTCCAGATAAGAATGATCAACTGCCATCAACTATCAAACGAAAAGACACCTTTTGGGGATAATGAAGCCATGAAAAGGTGTCTATCCATTAATGATAAGAATGAATTCTTGCATCCAATCACATTGAAGATGATGCAACCCTTCACCAATGGACATGACTCTTCGTTTGGATAAACGCAACCCTTCGCACTCTATAAATAAGGTTCAAATCAACCATTTACGTGGATGGTGGGCAATACTAGCAGTATATAGATGGTGTAACGTGTAGATAGAGAGTAAAAAGATATAGATTTTGCTAAGTTCAAATTTTTAGAGACAAAAAATGTATAAGTGATTCGATTCTTGTTTCGATCACTAGATTTCTCCACATATTTGATCCATTGTTATATGAGTGCAATCGCAAAGCACTTATCAATAAAAGTTTCTATTCTTTAACATTCATTTGTTGATATTCACAAAGAATAGCAATCTAGCAGAGGTTCTATACGAATCGAGACTGAATTCAAAGTAGACGCAGGAATTGTGGGAATTGACGACTCCCATTAAAGAGTAGATACGGTTTGATCAACTTTAGCTTTCACTTGCATACCTTACAACATTACTTTGTTTTCTTCTTATACTTTCTAATTCAAAGTTTATGATATGTCTATGTGTCATAACGAGTATTTCGCCTTACATCATTTATATCAATAAAGTTATACGCTTTCGAGTTTACTTCAAGAGTAGTTTCGAGGTTAACAAGATTAAGTATAATCACTGGATCTGTGATTATAACGCTGTTTAGTGAGCTAACATTTTTGGAGTGGTAACTTGCTAAATATGGGTATGTGAGAGTGACTCGTACTAAGCATAATATTATTGTTATCTAGGTTCTTATAAGTGTCATAATTTGTTTACCCTAGATTTAGAAAAATCATCTCATGTGTTTCTCTGTGGTGAATTATAGGATATTTGGGCCTTCTATAACCAAGTTTGTTGAAGTTATCTAGTGTTTAAAACAACTTTGATTATTTTTGCATATTTTACTCTACTATACTTATTCTTAAGGAATATCTATATACTTTGCATCTTCTCTAATCCATTCATGCATCTGCCCATGCATCAATCTACCATTCAAAACCTTCAACTCACTATATTTTCTTTCACCCCGTAACTCTAATTAATTCCTTCTCTGTGGGATCGATATCTTTTAAAACTACATCACAACTATATACTTGCAATTATCATCATTTTTCTATTTGATAAGTGGTACTGACAACACCTGTTCATATTTAGAACTTTTATATTATTAGTAGAAAGTGGCGAACACATGCTGAACTGGATTTTTTGATAGGTTAATTGCGCTCTTGTTATCACACATAACTTCGAGGCATTTTGATTTTATACCATAATCTTCTAGTTGCTGCTTAGTCCATAGTTTTTGGCTACGCAACTTCTTGCAGCCATATACTCAGCTTCTGATTTACTCAGTGCAATAGAAGTTTGCTTCTTACTGTACCACGAAACAAGACACTCTCCAAGGAAATGATATCCTCCTGTTGTACTTTTCCTGTCAAGCTTATCTCTACCATAATTAACATCTATGAATCCCTTAGGAGTGAAATCCGAGCTGCTGGGATATCATAGACCTGCTTCAATTAAGCCTTGCAAATACCAGAGAATACTCTTGACAATGGCTAATGAGATTCTTTGGGGTCAGCTTGATACCGAGCGTAGTAGCTTACATCATATAAAATGTCTATCCTACTAGCGATGAGATAAAGAAGAGAGCCTATAATTCCTCTATAGAACTTGTTATCCACAGGTTTACCAGCTTCATCTTCACTCAAAATAGTATCAGTGGCCATGGGAGTGGACATTGGCTTCCAATGGTTCATGTAAAACTTCTTCAGGACTTCTCTAGCATACTTAGCTTGACTGATGAAAATCTGATCTTCAGTTTACCAAGAATGCTATCTTGACATCCATTTGAAACAATTTGAAGTTCATATGAGATGCGAAAGCACATCGGAGAATTGCTTCAAGCGGGCTATTGGAGTATAAGTCTCATCATAATCTATGCCTTCTTGCTGATTGTAACCTTGCGCAACAAGCCTAGCTTTATTCCTGACAACAGAGCCATCTTCATCAAACTTATTCTTGAAAACCCATTTGGTATCGATGATTGATTTCCCTTTAAGCTTAGGAACTAGATCTCAAACATCATTCCACTTGTACTGATCCAGCTCCTCTTGCATTACAATCATCCAATAGTCATCTCCTTCTGCATCTTCAAACTTCTTGGGTTCGATCAATGAAATGAAGGCTGGATGACTCATCATCCTGTTGAGCTGACCTTGTGTAATCACTAGATTATGAACATCATCAACTATGATGTCTAGCGGATGGTTGCGATGAACTCTAATCTCTCTTGGAAGACTCGGATCAACTGTTGGAGGATCGACAATGGGTTGCTAAGGTGGAGGTTGATCTTCGCCATCGTTGATAAAGATTGAAAGATCATCATCATATTTAACTTCCTCAACATCAGGTTCTTGTGCTGGATTGGGTAGTACAGAGAGTGGCATACTAAGTGGATCTGCTTTCTAGGGTACTCCTTTATCTTCATCAGATGGACGTCTATCTATATTGTTAGTTTCATCGAAATCTACATGCATAAACTCCTCTAATAGGCTGGTTCTTTTTACATATATTCTATATGCCCTGCTATTAGTTGAGTATCCCAGAAAGATACCTTCATCATACTTAGGATCAAACTTACCAAGTTGCTCCTTGGTGTTAAGAATAAAGCACCTATAGCCAAATGATTTTAGATGACCCATCTTAGGCTTGCACCCTCGCCAAAGTTCATAGGGTGTTTTGTCCAAAATTGGGTGAATCAAAACCTGATTCAAGATATAACATGTTGTGTTAATAGCTTCTCCCCAAAAGTACTTTGGTATATTGTTATCACTCTGCATGGATCGAGCCATTTCAACTATGGTTCTATTCTTCCTTTCTACAACCCCTTTTTGTTGAGGCGTATAGGAAAAAGAGAAGTTGTGGTCAATTCCATGCGCTGAACAAAATTCTTCGAAACGAAAATTCTCGAATTCACGTCCATGATCACTTTGGATTCTACTAATTTTAGTTCATATTTTGTTCATTATTAGGTTACTGAGCTTGACAAAAGATTCATATGTCTCATCTTTGCTACTCAGCAAGACTACCCAATTGAATCTCATGAATTCATCCACAACCACCAACGAAAATCTCTTACCACCCATGCTCATAAGCTGAACTAGGCCGAAAAGATCTAGGTGTAGGAGCTCCAATGGTTTCTTATATGTACTTTATTGACTTAAAAGATCTCTTAACTTGCTTACCTAGCTGGTAAGCTGAGTACATTTTATCCTTCTCAAAGCTGATGTTGGGTAAACCCATAAATAATTTCTTTTTGGCCAGTTTAGACAGAATGTTCATATTTATATGACCCAAACTTCTATGCCAAAGCCTCAAATTATCCTCCTTAGATACAAGACACACATCAGTGGAGCTTGGGGATAAATCAATCATATATACATTACTGATTCGAGGAGCAAAGAGAATAGTAGAGTTAGTCTTATAGTCAATTGCTAAGTCGAATGTAACCTTTATACCTTTGTCACAAAGCTAGGCTACACTACGAAAGTTGAACTTCAGACCTTTGGCTAGAGAAACCTCTTCGATTGAAGGAGAGACACTATCAGTGCCACAGCCCACAATCTTGCCTTTCTGGTTATCTCCAAAACTGACACTTCCATTTCTTTTACGCTCTAATGAGATGAACTAGACTTCATTTCCTATCATATACCTTGAGCATCAGCTATCCAAATACCACATTCGAGAGCTATTAGCGGATCTAAGGATCACCTATACAATAGTTACATTTTCTAGGTACACATTCCTTTGAGCTGGGTCCTCCCTTGTTAGCAGTGCTTAAATTACTCCAGTCATACTCATCGTAATAACCATTTTATGCCTACACATTAATGTGGCATGTGCAGCTTTTCTACAAAAACCACACACCATTTTTGCTTTGGGCTTGCTCGCTTTCTTCTTTTTAGAGGAAATCTTCCTCTTAGAATTACGAGTTTGGTTACACGAAGGTTGACTGTTGGCTGGAGGAGGATCTTGCTTTTTCTTCAAAGTTGTTACCTCAATAGGTAACTCGTCTAATTGTTTAGTGAGCTTGCTATTTGAAAAGTCTTGATACTCAACTTTTTCTTGAAGAAAGCGGATATCAAGAGATAAGGAAGCGATAGTGTCTTCCAAATCTTCACATCTCCTCACTAGCTCTTTGATGTTTTTAATCGACTTGTTAGTCAATTTCATAACATCAAAAAGTGCATGGGTGAATTCTTCCACAGATAAGTGAATTTTAGAATGGACCTCAACTTGAGGAGCTTTTCCCTTATTCCGCTCAGCTTCAGAATCAGCATCGGGATGATTGATCGCAAGGTTTTGACTTTAATAATTTAGAGGGCTTATATTCAGTGATGAAGCCAAAAACCTTGTTCCCCACTCTTCTACTGAAGAGTTAAAAGTTCAAAATACGATCAGGTGTTGTCAATACCGCTTATCAAAAATAGAAAAATGGTGACCACTGCAAGTATACAGTTTCTATGTAGTTTTAAAAGATATCGATCCCACAGGGAAGGAATTCTGTTCTAAAGACCAACTAGAGTTACGGGGTAAACGAAAATAGGAAATTTTGATTGGAGGGTTTGGATGATAGATAGATGAATAGATAGATGTATGAAAAGACTAGAGAAGATGTAAAATATATATATTCCCTAAGAATAAGTTTAGCAGAGAAAAACATGCAAAATCATCAAGAATATTTCGTACACTAGATAACTTCAACAAATAAGGTTCTAGACTCCATTATATTCAATAATTCACCATAGAGCAACACATTAGATGACTTTTCTAAGTCTAGGGTAAACGAATTATGACACTTATAAGAACATGGACAACTATAATGCTATGCTTAGTACAGGTCGCTCTCCCATAGCCATATTTAGCAAGTTACCATTCCAAAAATGTTGGCTCACTAAACAACGTTATAATCACAGATCCAATGACTATACACAATCTTGTTAACCCCAAAATCACTCTTAAAGTTAACTCGAAAGCATATAACTTGATTAATATAAAGGACACAAAACGAATTACTCGTTATGACACATAGACATATCATAAAATAGAAAGTATAAGTAGAAAATAAAGTAAAGTTGTAAGGTACGCAAGTGAAAGCTAAAGTTGATCAAACCGTATCCACTCTTTAATGGGAGTCATCAATTCCTATAATTCATACGTCTACTTTGAATTCGGTCTCGACTAGTACAGAACCTCCGCTAGGATACTATTCTTTGTGAATTTCGAATAAAAGAATATTGAAGAATGAAAAATTTTATTGATACGTAATTTGCAATTACACTCATACAACACAAGCTTGAATTTGTGTAGAAATATAGTGATCGAAATAGGAATCGAATCACTTATACATTTTTCTCGCTAAGACTTTGAACGTAGAAAAATCTATACATTTTCACTCTCTATATATACACGCATACTATCATATATTGCCCACCATGCATTCCTTATGTCATGAAAATGGTTAGATTTGAACCCTATTTATAGAGTACAAAGGGTTGTGTCTATCCAAACGAAGAGTCATGTCCATTGGCAAAGAGTTGCATCACTTCATTTTGATTAGATGCAAAGATTCATCCTCATCCACAATGGAAAGGCACCTTTTCATGATTGGTTAACTTCCAAAGGGTGTCTTTTCTGTTGATAGTTTATGGCGGTTGATCGTTATTATCTGACGGTTTGTAGTTGAAAAGAGATAATCATTAACCGTCACAAGTCGTGACCGCGAATCACTTGTCACGATCATGAACGTTGGTTGGCAGTTTTCTATTTATGAAGAGTGACAAGTCATAATCGTGAATAGGTGTCATGATCGTGAAATGCTATTTCTTCATGATTCTTCTTTGCAACTTTGTCAATCTTTGAAAACTTCGATCCTAAACCAAATCCTTGTGTTCCACACATCTTTTTGCGCCTTTTTCACTCTTTTTCAATAGAATTCCACTTTTGTTCATTTTACTCCCAAGATTTACCTAGTATCTACATTTGCATCAAATACAACTACATACCACATGAGATCTTTTACATGAAGTATAAAATGAAACAAAACCGTATCATTTTATGATTGAAAATATCATGATAATAAGTGTAAATATACACTTATCACACCCCCACACTTAACTTTTGCCTTGTCTTCAAGGTAGAAATAACAGAATTGTATAAATTGGTATTCAAGTTCGTACCTCATTTGGCGAAAAACTATTGTAGTGAGTATCACATTCCCACATTGCATAAGATTCAAGTAAAAGTTCGAAATTTCCAACAAATTAGTATTGTGCAATTTATATAGTCCAGTCGCATACATTTGTTCTTAATGGATGGTCAACCGAATTGTATCCTTATATAAGTGTCATATGCTTTCTCGAATATTACCCTCTCTCAAGTATAGTATAAAGTATTAAGGACAAAGGGAGCACACTTTGGAAAGTCTGATCTCAAGGCATTTTTAGGTAACCTATGATGCTAAAACACTCTTAGTGGTTGCATTTTATGCTCCATACCACTCTCCCCTTTTTTTAGTGGTTGCATTTTATGCTCCATACCACTTTCTCTCATTTTTTTCTTTTAAGCATATGTTTTTGAAGTACTTTGTACTTTACACCCATTTTTCGTGCTATGCTTTCTTTTTTTTCTTTTTTTCACTCAATGAATGGTTGCATTTTCTGCTCCTTACCATTCCTCACCTTTTGCAGAACTCATTGGTTATCCTCTCTTTCTTTTTTTTTCACTCTTAATACTCTCATCCTTTATTGACCACTTTCAAAGTATTATAGCTATAGTTTCCCAACACTTTAGACACACTCAATACTTATAGGACGTATTCGAGAATAGCATATAAAACTCATCGTAAGAACACTACTAGATATTACTCCACTTAAAACTTATCGGTAGCATTAAACTCATCGTAAGAACACTACTAGATATTACTCCACTACTTATACTAATTAATGCTGCATTGAAATATATGTCGAAACTTACTTGGAATGTTGCTTTTGAATCTTACTCACCACTCATCCTTGCCAAATGCTAAATGTTGTGCCAAAACGCTCACACTCTCAACGTGTGATCATACTAGAAACACTTTGTTCGAAATATGCATTAACATCAAACTTGAAATACCTAACACTCACAATAACCTTGGAACATATGTTAGTATAGTATAGGTATGGATAATGTATAAATAACACAAAAATCAAGAAATATTTTCAAATTCTTCGATTTTTTTAATTTTATTTGATTTTTTTGGATTTTGACATCCCCCCCACACACTAAAGAACACAATATCCTCATTGTGGAAGACTTTATTAAAAATAAAACTAAATTAATCACACGCAAATGAAAAGAAAATAAAAGAAAGAAATTGAACTCGTTTCAATCATCCGAACTTGAATCTGGAGGACTCGACGAGATATCCAAATTCTTCATTCTGAAATATGTATTCAACTTGTGATTCAAAGAAATGTTGGATTTCGTTAGTTGACGAACATGTTGCTGTATGGAGGCTATGTCTAGGCATGCTTGATCAACATCTTTGATGAACTTTCCTCTCCAAGTATCATGTGTACTCCTGGAGGCTTGTCTTGATCCACTAATTCCAATTTGAACTTCTTCATTATCTTCATTATTTTTATTTTCTCGAGAAGTAGATCCTTCTATCAGTCTTATCTTTCTTACCCTTACCCCATATGGTAGAAACGTGAATCTCCCTTCTTCCTCTTTGACCAATCCTGCTCTCTTCATATATACTCCTCCCATAAAGTTAAATTTCTCTCTTGGAATATATTGATATGGTAGTTGGTTCTTTGTACCAAAAATAATTCAGCAAATTGTATTTGCACCTCCAACTATAACCTTTTTATGTGTAGTTAGACTAGTGATGGACTCCAAAATATACATCGGAAATTTTGGTCGTAATTGCGAAACCGCACACTCCAATATTACCAAGTCTTTCATCGACACTTTAGTAGTTTCGTGTGAGAAGAAAAGACTTTGAGAAATAAACTTGTGCATGTAAAGAAGGTTGTTGCTTCGAATGTTTTTATTAGATGAAACTTTGACATCGTATCGATCCAATCCCATTAACTCAGTCCAAACATCCATCAAATCATAGTCTTATCTTTTTCAATCTCCTCATATATTCCTCCAAAACCGAACCATTTGATTAAATCCATCAAAGTGAACTTATATTCTTCTCCTCCATTCCTGAATTTCCTTTTCAAGAAATTCCCATCTTCTTGAATAGTCACCAAGAACTCGAGAACCCATTCCTCGTTAAACTGGAAACGCATGTTCACAAATTTCTCCAATCCAAATAGCCAAAAATACTCTTCTACTTTCGCATGAATCCCAGCATCAATAGCAAAAGTAGGATCGTAGAAAAGTGTACCTTGGAAATCAAATTCTTTGATCCTCAAGTATCTTTCAACTTCTTCTTCACCATAAATTGGAAAAGGGCATCCATACTTATTTTGTTGGTTGACCAGTTTGTTCTTTCCCTTAGTTGCAGCAGATTTCTTGGGAGCCATTGAATTCAAGAAAAAAAGATTTGTGTTTGATTTGGAAAAACAGAGAAAACTTGTTTCAAGAGGTTATATTTGTGTAAAAGAGTGATTGATTTGTGAAAATCAATTAGGAAAATAGATATTTATATAGGAAATTGAGTAATTGTGGCTTTTTCAATGGATATATACAATTATTACAGTTAGAAAATAGAGTCGTTATAGCAATAACTGCAGTGAAATTGCACCAGTCGCGATCGTGACTTTCTCCATACAGAAACAAAATGTTTTGACAATTATATTCACGAGCACGATATAAGTCACGGTCGCGATATGTTCAAAATCCAAAAATTTTGTTCTTTTCTTTTATTTTTTTTAAAAAACCACTAACTTAAAATGCAAACAATAAAAATATACTACAATATATATA
>CATIWQ010190930.1:0-12064 GCA_949673415.1 Euphorbia schlechtendalii | reverse complement strand
TATATACGATGGATAATACATTTTTCCTATATTCTTAAAGAATACTTCAATCAATATATGATGCTCATTTCTTGAAAATAAACATGTTTTGATTTTAAAATTAATGTGCTAAATTATCAAATCAATCTTTTATAGATAATTATGATTCCGATTAATCGTTAGATGATAATTAAAAAGTACTAGAATATAAAAAAAATTTCTGCAAATAAGAAAACTTTTAACACTTCTTATATATTTACATTATATTTTGTGATATTAGAGCAATTAAATGCACTTAAACAATTTTATTTAATCATTTCAATTTCCAGTCCTCCAAAATTGAATGAAAGAATGAGATCTATCTAAATATTTTCTGAAGTTGAATTTTAATCCGTGAGAGGTAGTGGGTTTGTCGCTGGTTTTTCAACATGAAATATATTCTGATTTTTTATGCACAATTAATTCTAATTTTTAGTCGTTCGATAGATGGTGTTTTTTGTCTACTTGCTATCAAAATATCATTTCCCATCCCAGCATAAATATGATTAATATTTGTGGTATATATACGCAGCACACTCAACATGATGGCTTTTACAAAAATACTCAAGAAATTTGATAAGGTAATCTTTACATATTATGCTGCAAATAATTACTGAAAAATTATAATGGGTATTATTTTGTTTTAAAATATTATTATGTTAAAAAAGACTAATTTTCTCGTAGAAGAAATAGATTTGTGTTCAATAATACAAGTCTAAACTTTAACTATTTTGCTGAAAATGCAAAATTATTACTCACCATACTTCATAAAGTTCTTCTTTATTTTAATGAGTTATTTGCATTCATTATTATTATTATTATTATTATTATTATTATTATTATTATTATTATTATTATTATTATTATTATTTATATAAAAGAGATACTTTGGTGTATATTCCCAAAAAAAATCTGCAATGTTTTAAAATAACACTGCATCAATATGCAATTTTTTTATAAAAGAACAAGGGAATTTAGTAAAAGAGACTATATCAGTGTTATAAAAAAAACTACTACTATATGTTTTAGTATAATCAAGGCACTAATTTAATATATGCATGTACGTACAAATTCTGACGGTTAATTAGTAATTTTTTTTACCTTGGAGCAGGTTTCGAATCAGCAAGCATCAGCAAGTTATTTAAAAGCGGTGAAGAGGTCTCATTTCATTAGTTCTGATAAGGTAATAAATTCAGATAAAATCCAATAAAATAATAAATCAACAGCCATCTTCTTTAGAATCTTTAGAATTAAACTATCCATGAAATTTATTGCATTTTTAAATTTTCAAAAAAATTTAATAATTATCTTAATTTTTAAAAAGTGCATCACTTTATTACCTAAACATTATGTGATAATTTCCGATTAAAGAAAAAAATCATAATAACGAAATCTTTGAAATGTACAACCAATTAAAAATTAACATGTAACATTTATGGAACTGTTTGGTATATTCATTATTTTTAAAAAAAAAAAAAACTATGATATCATTTTTAAAATTGAGGAAACTAAAAACTTTTGAGAAAATTTAAAACATTACTTTAAACCAATTACTCATGCATATAATTTATTTTTAACATGCATATAGCGGTCAGTAATTGGTTTCCATTCACAGTCCACTTTCTAATAATTGTTGCCAAATTAAAAACGGACATTTTTCTATAAAAACATTTTTCCTCTTTTGACTGAAACTTATTTTGTTATTTTATTTGTTTAAAAAGTAGTGATAATAACAGTCTTTTAAATTAAAAACTCACGGCAATGCAAGTAAATGTTGAGTCAGAAAAAAGCAAGTATAAGTGGAGAAGAAAATGGGTAATTTAATTGATTAATTAGTAGCAAAGTGGTTGGCATAATTTAAGGGGTGAGAATTAATTAAATGGAAAATGAATTGATGAATATAGGTAGTGAGACTAATGGATGAAGTGGAGTCCATTTTCACACAGCACTTCGCCAACAATGACAGGAAAAAGGCTATGAAGTTTTTAAGACCCCAACAACAAAAGGACTCTCACATGCTTACTTTTTTTGTTGGTACGTACTTCTTTTTTACCTTATCATAATATTATTTAAATTTATTATTGTTCACATATTTAAATTCTTTAGTAAAGCTGATGTAAAATGTGTTTAAGATTTCTTCAATTTTACCACAAACTCTGGAAAAGATACAATAAATGATTTATTTGAACTGATCCATTAAAGTATTTTTCCTTTTACATATATAAACGCAACTTCAACCATTAATGCAAGATTAATCTACTTTTTAATTTCATAAGATAAAAGAATGGTGAAAGCAACATCACTTTAAATGCACGTATTCTATTTCTGTTACTAGATTTATTTCTATATGCATTGCCACTAATCTTAGTGCATTTCTGATTATGAGCCACCAAATAATAATGCTTAAAAACAATTAATTAATTAATTGTATAAAATATTTGTTGAAGTTTTGATTTTGGGTTATTGTTTATTCGCAGGACTGTTCACTGGTTGTTTTGTGTCTCTGTTTTGTATATATGCAATATTGGCACATTTGTCTGGCATTTTTAGGCCAAATGTTGGAAGAATATCCTACGTGGAAACTGTGTACCCTGTTTTCAGGTGCTTATCAGTTCTGCCTTTTATCTTCGCAAATTAAGCACATATATAACGGATTTGGATTCTCTAAATTTGTTAGGTGATAGAACTTGTAAATTTCAGTTAATCTCAACCGTTCATCCGGTTTTAATGGTTGAGATTGAATTTTAATTTTCTGGGCGGGTCTACGATGGAATTAAATCTCAACAATTAAAACTGAATGAATGTATTTTTCGTGCAGTGTGTTTGCATTGCTAAGCCTGCACTTGTTCATGTATGGATGCAATCTATTCATGTGGAAAAACACAAGAATCAACTACAACTTCATATTTGAATTCCAACCAACCACTTCTCTTAAGTACAGAGATGCATTTCTCATTTGCACTACTTTCATGACCTCCGTTGTCTCCGCCATGGTTATCCATCTTCTTTTACGGGCCAACAACTTTTTACCTTCTCATGTCGATGCCATTCCCGGCATTCTCCTCCTCGTAAGTTACTTTCGTCTCCTCTATACCCTCTCCATCACTTAACTATACTCTTTTCGTAATCGTTTCTATTAATGTTTCGACGATCAGATGTTCTTGGCCTTGCTCATTTGCCCCTTCGACTTTTTCTACCGCTCCACTCGCTACTGCTTCCTTCGCGTTATTCGCAACATAGTATGCTCCCCGTTTTACAAGGTCCTTATGGTCGACTTTTTCATGGCCGATCAACTTACTAGCCAGGTAACGTATTGCTCGTTTCGCTATTTTGAGCGTCAAGTTCGTTATTCGCAAAATGAGTAATAGTTTGCGAGTTTATTATGTAGATACCATTGCTGAGGCACATGGAATCTACCGCTTGCTATTTTCTCGCGGGGAGTTTCAGAACACATCGCTACGAAACCTGCAAGACTGGGAGGCTTTATCGGGAACTTGCCTATGTCATATCATTCCTGCCATACTATTGGCGAGCAATGCAGGTAACGAAAACGTGAATTTTTCAGCATAAATAAGTAAAACAATGAATTGCGACTAACGTGTTATTGTAATGGAACTGAATCTGAAGTGTGCAAGAAGATGGTTCGATGAGTGTGATGTGAACCATTTGGCGAACATGGGGAAATACGTTTCGGCGATGCTTGCGGCTGGAGCGAGGCTAACCTACGCTAGGCAGGAGAATCATCTCTGGTTCGGTATTGTTCTAGTTACTTCTGTTACTGCCACGGTTTATCAACTGTACTGGGATTTCGTCAAGGACTGGGGCATTCTCGACCCGAAATCCAAGAATCTTTGGCTGAGAGATGACTTGATCTTGAAGAACAAGGCCGTCTACTACATTTCCATTGTGAGTTTTCGCCTAATTTTAAAAACCGGCTCAATTTCTCTTTAAACTCTCAAAGTAGTTATAAAATGGAATTGTTGCAGGTCTTAAACATAGTGTTTAGAGTTGCTTGGGTGGAGACTGTGATGAGGTTTCGTTTCGGTGTGGTTGAGTCTAGAATGTTGGACTTTTTCTTGGCTTCCTTAGAGGTCATTCGTCGAGGCCATTGGAATTTCTACAGGTCAAAATCCCTACAAACTAAATTGTTATATCTCCTAATGTATTTTCGTATGGTCTGATAGTTTTTAACTAACAGATTGGAGAACGAGCATCTGAACAACGTTGGCAAGTTCCGGGCAGTGAAAACAGTTCCATTGCCATTCCGCGAATTAGACTCTGATGGCTGAGATTATTGTACATGTTCAATAATTAACTGCAAAGTCCCCCGCTGTTTCATCTAGGGGTCTCAAGAATGCTGACCGTGAGAGGCTTTCGTAGACTTTGCTTCTATTAATAGGATCGAGGTTCAAAAATTGCACAGAATGTAAGGTTAGCCTCGTCATTCTTCAGAGTTGACTCATTCTGTGAGTTGTAAATTGAAGAAAGTATAAGTAAACATCAAATAACATTTGTACTCAAGGATGTCTATCCAATGCTTTAAATAAAAGCCATTTACTACCATACACAACTTCTACCATATCAAGATAAATAAAACTGTTTCTGATCACATGAAACAAAACACTTCACTTCTCTTACCTATTACACAACTTAAATAATCCACTGCCACATCATCATCATTATTATTATTATAACAATACCTACACTAAGTGCCTCCAAACGGCAGGGCGATCCCTTGATATGAGGAGGACACGAGATGCCAGGTAATCGAAAGAAGGCGAATACAAGTCATCAGGGCCGATGACGTCTTTTACACTTTGATCACTGCTACAATCACCACCGCTGAAACACTGCATATCGTCGTTGTTCAACGCATCAAACACGAACAGGCCAAGCCCCGAGACAGCCATCACAAACTCAGGATTTCCCCAAACTTGAGTTATGGCTGAACAATGGGAGTGAGCAGTGGATGCTGGCATCGAGTAAGTGCCTAACATCCTTTGTTTGCGCAACGAAAAGTGTTGCACGTGTTGCTTTGAGGTTGGATTAGTACAGCCGATGTAAATCGAGTCGCCACGTGTGAATACTGACTGCACGCTCAATCCGGGTTTCGGTATTTTAAGTCCGATACCAGATGGATGGCGGAAATCTAAGACGTTAATGTCGTCCGGAGTACAAAACACACCGTCGTTACCTTCAGCTTCGGCAGAAGTTACCCTGCATTGCAAAATCAAATCTTGAGTGCGTCGAGTTACAGTATACTAATAATCGGATCAAACTTAGTTATGAGCAATAAAACAGCTGCAATGAAACAGCTAATACAATAATTGAGATAAATATAAGCTTTATCATTCAAGTGAAGCATCCATCCACTTCACTTAAGAATACTATGTTTTCTCTCTAAGCAGAATAATTGCAAAACAACGTTTGAATACTATCAGCTCATATTTTCCAATATAAACTATCCTTGCTTCAAGGTTCAGGTTTCTTGCGTTTTGCGTAGACTTTCTAAGCCTATGAGCAATAGTTTTGGTCTGTAAGATGTTACTATTGAGTATTGGCTTCAATTTCGGGTTCTCTATCACACACAAAGACACAGACTAAAGAAAGTTTCCAAATTGTATCTTAATTTGCAACCACAACCGTTTTCAGCTATAGCTAAAGAGCATCTGGTAGAACTAAACTAACTAAAATTTGGTGCAAATTTTTTTTCCCAATTTCCATCAGTTTCACTAACTTGATGAACAATTCAACTATGAAGTGCTCATATGAAACTTAAATGTACTCTTCAATTTGGTGCAAATTTTTTTTCGCAATTTCCATGAGTTTCACTAACTTGATGAACAATTCAACTATGAAGTGCTCAAATTTGGTGCTTTATTATATGTTTATATATATTTCGGTTCGGTTCAGTTATTATGGTTTTTTCTACACAAAAACCGAACAGAACCGAATAACCGATTTATCAACATTTTACAAACCGAACCAAACCAAATTTTTAAAATAACTGAACCAAATTAATATTTTGGTTTGGTTCGATTCGGTAATTCAGTTACCAAACCATTTGCACACCCCTAAATGTTAGAGACTTAGAGTACTAGTTACCTTTGACGAACTCCACCGCCTAATTCAGCATCAGTGTTAATAACATGTAGAGCAGAGATTTTTTGACCATGTGAAGAAATAGATAACAATGAATGTTGAGTAACAGAATTCACATCCCACACAGAAATTTTTTCTGATTCAGCAATGACCACTTTTCCTCTGTTTCTCCAGTGCAAAGGACTCGAGTTATCCATAGCAAGCACAGGTTTTTGCACTTCCCATCTCATTATCTGCTCTCCATCGCGTATATCAAATACTTTGACCACCGACTGGGAGCTGGCAGTGGAAACAATAAGAGGCCCGCATGGTTTGTACCACCACTGTCTATTTTCAGGCGACAATGAGCTACACAAAACATTCCTCCTATACGATGTGTTACTTGGTAAGGGCCCAAGTACTGTTCTTGAAGGGGTCATTTCTCCATCCTCCATGTGAAAAGCTCGGACATCTTTGGTGTAGAAATCCCATGAACAAAAACCTGAATTAATAGTATTCCCAGCAGATGCAGCCACTACATATCTCCCTGAACATCCATCAGCACCCGGTGCTCGAATTACCCAGCAATCTCTCCACATATTAGGTGAAAACCCTACTGGAGGATTGTATACAGCCTTTTCCTGAAATAGAGTATGACAGAAGACTATGTGTTATAGCCACTCAATAAGTTTATCATTTGAACACAGTTTGTTTGTATAGATCATATGCATAAATGCAACATCTGTAGATTACTAATTTAACAAAGCCATGTCTCAATCTATTATGCCTCCATATCCCGTAAGTTTTAAAAAAGTCAAAACACACTCTAAACCGCTTTGAACTTCCATGGATTTGATAATAGGTCTGTGATAAAGAATTTGCAACTAATAATAGCATTAGGCCCCAAACACAAGATTTTTTCCTAACATGGTCAAAACAATATGCTAACTGGCGAATGACAGATTTTCAGACACATGAGATTAAATCGGATATATGGTTCCCTTAATCAGGTCCATAATTATTGCATGAGTAGTCGAGTACATAGAAATTATATAAAAAATGGATTTGATGAACTCCAATGTTCTTTTACTTTCCTCAAAATCTGTTTTACAAGTCGGTTGACATATTCAATATCTCAATAAGAAAAGAAAATTTGGGCTAATATTATTAAAACAGAAAGATTATGAACCCAATATCTTGAAATAATATATCAGGTGTTTAATTGCAAAATACAGAAAAGTCAGGTGTCTCATAATGTGGTATTCCATAACAACAGAAAGAAGTTGATAATTGTGTGCAAATCAATAAACTTTCTTCAAAGCTTGGATGATCGTATTTATTAAAATATACAAAGAAGTTCAATTCAGATTAGAGCCCATCAACTAAATTGTGAAGGAAATGAGCATGTATCAAGCAGAAAATTACTATATCCATTGAATTGACAAACAAAATGAAATTGACGCTACCAAGCAAGCAAATAGTGCTTAAACATACCTCGCAATTGGCAATATCATAAAAGGAGCATGACCCATCATCATGAGCAAGGACAGCGGATTCTCCCTCAGACAAAAACCATCCTCCAGTTGTACTCTTAGTGCCTATATCTTTCAATTGATAGACACAAGCATCTTCAATTTCCTCATCAATCATAATCGTATGACTATTTTCCTGGTCATCAAACTCATCAAGTGTCTCATCAGTTGTAAGAACAAGCTCCTCGTTCTTAGCAGTTAAGATAGTTGAAGTATCGTGTTTCCCTGAAGCCACACCACTTTCGGTTTGTTTGACTTCGCTTGACTCAAAACCCATGCTTACATCTCTCATATTAACCTTTGCATCTAACTTGTTAAGAGAAGCCAGAAACTCCATTGCAATGGGATTTTCTTCCACAGGGCTCAACAACTTCTTGACTTCATTTGACACGCCAGTTGATTCATGAACATTAGGTTTGTTGTCTTTCTGGGAATTTTCAGATGATGATGAAATAACCACCGCTCTGTTTTTAAGCAACTTATGATGCGGAAATAGTCTTGCTTCAAGTTCCTCACTATTCAATCCATTAACTATACTTTTCACTTGATCCACTTTCTCAGTTTTACAATTTTCAGCCACCTCAGTCTCGCCACAGCCATTTTCAACTACCTTGGAAGGATCGGCTCCAACATTTCCAATTGCCAACTCTATTCCAGAAATCTTATCCTGGATATCTGAAAGTATCACCTTTGATGCCTCAGGGTTATTCATATCCAACATCTCTTTTGTTTTCTTAATGTCAGACGCAATCCTCTTCACTTTACCCTCTAAAAAAGCAAGCTTCTCATGAAGTTTACTAGGGTATTTAACACCAGTTTTGCTGCCTGAGCCCTCCTTGATTATACCTTTCTCTTTCAATTTCTCCAAAATCTTAACTTTTGTACTATCACTCCCATTTGACTCCTTTCCCTTGTCAAATTTAAAAGTAGATCCAGATTTTTCTGCAGATGTTTTTGGGGCAACATTTGAATCACCTACAGTATCAACCTCATTTGATTTTATCGAGCTTGAGCTTGAACTTGAACTAGGTCTATTCAAAGTTCTAATACCACCGACATTCTTCTTCTTTTCGTCTGATTTCAAAGCATTTCGTTCGCAAAATCCATTCTTTTTCTCTAGATCTAAACCCAATCCTCCATTTTCTTTGCCGTCCCTAACAACTCTATTCCAATTCTTTTTCCCACCACTGGATACTACACGAGCATCACTATCTCCCTTAGAAACCTTAGCATCTCGAAAAACCCTAATGAACTCAGAAGGGCTAGAACTCCTGCCTCTAGGAACCGATGAAGTGGACCATCGCAAACGCCCTTCATTTCCATCAATTCCGGGGATTGCAGCGGTCTTGTCTACTCGAGGCACCGGCCGGATCGTGGGCTTCTGTGCCCGAGACTGGAGCCTGGGATTGTTGTCTCTATTGGAGACTGATCTTTTGAGGGTGGAAATTGGGTTTGGGCTGGAATGAGAAATAGGAGTAAGGGATTTGGCTGGTTTTTGGACGGTGGAGTTCCGATCCTTGAGTCTGCAAGTAGATGGAGCAGACATGGGCGAATTGATATAATAAGAAAACTAAGTTTAGGATTTGTGAATGAGCATAAATGGGAATTTTAGGTATTTGTAGATTTATGAAAAATGAATTTAATGCAGATACGAGATTTATGGGACTGAATTGGAAGGGTTTGTTTTGGGCGGGAAAAGGTTTGATTTTGATTTTTGAATTCTGCTTTATCTGTTTCACATTTGCACTTACGGCCTAATTTCTCGCATTTGTAACTATTTTGGTTTAATAATCCTTTTCTTCTTAGAAAAAAAATATTTTTTCTTATTTTCCATTCTATTGAAAAATCTTAGTTATTTTTTTATTTTATATTATTCTAATCCTATTTTTGATAAAAAAAATCATAATACTAAATGCTAACAGAGGATGATGTTACCCCCTCAGCTAGACCTGGGCATAAGCACCCGCGGAACCCGTCCATGCCCGCTCTTCATGGGATGGACTTGGATAAGGTGATTGGTGATTAGGCCCGACACGGCCCGAACCCGAAGCGGCCAGAGTAAAATATATGCCGGGCTTGGTTTTAATAATAAAATCTAAGTCCGGCCGGTCCGGCCCGAAATAATAATTATTATGTTAAAAATATTTATTTATTATATACATTTAAAGTAAAAAAAATTATATGGTTGAAAATTTTCATATTTTTTTGCTAAAGTTTAACATTTAAAATCAATTTTATGACTTATATTACAAATATATTTGGAATTATTTTTTAGTAATAAATTTTAATTTATTTTAGTTGAAACAATTAATAGTTAGGCCCGCGGGCCGGGCTTGATTTTGATTATTTTATTAAAGGCCCGGCCCGACCCGAACCCGATGTATTTTTTCATGGGTTTGGGCCGGGCTTGGGCTATTCATTATTTAGCTAGGCCCGATAAGGTCCGGCCCGGCCCATGCCCAGGTCTACCCTCAGCTCCTCATCTCAGCATGAACTCTACTAATGCAGCGCGATCCGCCATTTAGAAGGGCAAGGCGACGTCACTATCCCATGCGGATGGTTCATCGGGACGTGCCTCTTACCCAAAAATGGACCCGTCTGTTCGTCACTTTTCTACTGATAAGTTTAATTAATAATGATTCCAAAATCTCGTGAACTATTGGCTAATAGCTGCGCCAAAAACTTGTTCACAAATAAATGTAGCTGTTGTCAATACCTCTTATCACATAGAAAAATGATAATAAATGCAAGTATACAGTTGCGATGTAATTTTAAAAGATATCGAACCCACAGGGAAGGAATCAGGTATAAAGATAAACTAGGGAAGAATAAAAGAAAATAAAATAGAGTAGAGATTTTTATGGATAGGAAAATTAGAATGAAAAGTTGAGCAGATATAGATGTGATAGATTAGACTCTAAATAAATAAATTTTCACTACAGACAAGTATAGCAAAGAAAACATGTAAGATCAACGAAGATGTTACGACACACTAGACTAATCTAACAAACTGGTTCAACATACTCAGATGTTAAATAATTCGTCGCAGAGCAACACATGAAATAACTTTTCTAAACGAGATAAGACTATTATATAAACCTGGACAACATCAATATTATGCTTAGTACGGGTCGCTCACACATAGCCACATTTAGTAAGTTACCATTCCAAAAATGTTGGCTCACTAAACAGCGTTATATCACAGATCCAGTGATTATACACGATATTGTTAACCCCGAAACTACTCTTAAAATTAACATCAACGCATATAACTTGATTAACATAAAAGACTTAGCACGAAATACGCATTATGACACATAGACATATCATAAACTTCGAAATAGAAAGCAAAGCAAAGTTGTAAGGCATGCAAGTGAAAGCTAAAGTTGATCAAACAGTATCCACTCTTTAATGGGAGTCGTCAATTCCCGTAATTCCTGCGTCTGCTTTAAATTCGGTCTCAGCTCGTACAGAACCTCCGCTAGGATGCTATTCTTTGAGAATATCGAACAAAAGAATATTGAAGAATGAAAACTTTTATTGATAAGTGATTTGCAAGTACACTTATACAATAATCGCTCAAGAATATAGAGAAATCTAGTGATCGAAACAAGGATTCGAATCACTTAAACATTTTCTCGCTAACACTTAAGAACGTAGCGAATCTATCTACACACACACACACACACTATATTTGACTCTTTATTTGCACTCTAATGCTGCACACATCCAATGTTATGAAATTGTGATGGAATGGAGCCCTATTTATAGAGTTCAAAGGGTTGCGTCTATCCAAACGAAGGGTTGTGTCTATTGGTGAAAGATCGCATCTTTTCATTGTGATTGGTTGAGAAGCTTTGATATAATCCACAATGGATAAACATCTTTTCATGATTGGTTGACTCCTGATAGGCGTCTGTTCGTTGGTAGTTGATGGCGGTTGATCATGCTTATCTGGTGGTTGTTGGTTAAGAAGATAATACCAGAAAATTGTCTAAGTCACGACCGTGATACACAAGTCACGATCATGAATCTTTGATTGGCAGACTTCTGTTTCTGAAGTAAACAAGTCGTGACCGCGAATGATTGTCACGACCGTGAATTGAGTTTACTCAGAAATCTTCTTGTAATTTCACCAATCTTTGACAGCTTCGATCATAAGCCAAATCTTTAAGTTCCACGCATCTTTTTGCACCCTTTTCACTTGTTTTTCATAGAATTCCACTTTAGATCATTTTACTCCCAAGATTTACCTAGTATCTGCATTTGCATAAAAAAACAACTACATACTACGTGAAATCTTTTATATGAAGTATAAAAATGACTAAAACTATAGTGTTTAATGTGTGAAATTAATGTGATAATAAGTGTAATTACACACTTATCATACCCCCACACTTAACTTTTGCCTTGTCCTCAAGGTAAATTGAACA
>CATIWQ010190908.1:0-11474 GCA_949673415.1 Euphorbia schlechtendalii | reverse complement strand
ATATATTAATATTAAAAAAATATAAGAGATTTAAGTGCCAATGGAGTTTCCCAACTCCTTGAATTCATATTCATGGATGAAATCTAACTTGACAACTTCTTGAATGCAAGTATCGATCAAGTAAAGTTTCATGCATATGTCTTTATCCATTGGATTTTTATAAGCCTTATCCATATTAAATTCAACAGTATCATCACCTATCCTTAACTTAATTTTGCATTCCAACACATCCATCAATGCTTTGCTAGCATGCATAAAAGGTCTTCCTAAGATTATAGGACATTTTTCATCATATGTAAAATTTAGCACAACAAAGTCCGTCGGAAAAACAAACTTATCCACTATAACTAGCACTTCTTCTATGATTCCATAAGGATGTTTAATAGACTGGTTGGCCAATTGCAAGACCATATTTGTCCTTTTAACTTTATCATCAAGCTTCAACTCTTTAAAGATCGATAAAGGCATAAGATTTATACTAGCCCCAAGATCACTTAAACATTTTGGAAGAGAAATGTTTCCAAGTTTACATGGTATTGTGAAACTTCCTAGATCTTTAAGTTTAGTGGGTATTGTAGTAGTTATTATTTTGCTACAATCTTCAGTTAAAGATACTTTCGATATTCCTTCTAGACTACGCTTACGAGATAAAAGTTCTTTAATAAACTTACCGTAGTTTGGAATTTGTGTAATGGCTTCAATGAACAAAAGATTGATTTACAGACCTTTAAGTTTGTTGATGAACTCGCTGAATTGCTTATCCTCATTCTTCTTCTTCATTCTTTGTGGAAATGGTGGTTGAGGGGGATTAGAATTAAGTTGTTCATCCACTCTTGCTTTATCATTGGATTTATTCGGATAATCATCCGACACTTCAACAACATCATTAGCAAGCATACCCGAAGGATCTAATTTATCTAGTAATTTACCACTACGAAGGGCTATAACATGCACATTTTCCTTAGGATTTCCTTCTGTGATACTTAGTAAATGGCCTTTTCCTCTAGATGGAGTAGCACTCGCAAATTGTCCAACTTGTATTGCCAAATTATGAATAGAAGATGATTGATTCTTAAACATTTAATCCATCTTATTCTCTAACTTCTTGTAACATTCCTCAGTCTCTGATTGCTTATTACAAACTCCTTCAAAAAACTTATCTATCTTAATGGCCAACTATCCTATTCTATCAGTACTCTAATAATTTTTTTGTTGATTATCACCATACTTCCAATTATAACTCCTATAATTATTTCCATTATTGCTATAAGTATTCCCTAGACTTTGAACATAACTTAATTACTCCCCTAAACATGGGTTAAAGTTACACTCAAAAGTAGTGTGTCCTATTTGGCCACAATCTTCACATGTCAAAGGGTTACACTTATTTATATGAATATTATCTATCTTATGAGATAATGTAGATATTTAAGCTTGCATAACAGAAATAGGATCTAATTCATTAAACTTTTTAACTAAACTAGAAGATGTAGATGCAACATGCGAATGAGTAGGATCAATAGTAATTACTTGTGCTCTCTCCACTAGCCACATACTATTGTTAATTGCCATATCTTCCAAAAGATCAAAGGCTTCTTGACTAGTCTTCTTCATAAGAGATCCCACAGCCATAGTATCAATCGCTCCTCTTGTTGCATGATTTATTCCATTGTAGGAAGTTTGCAGAATCACATTCTAGGGTAAACAATGATGAGGAAAAACTAGTTGAATATCCTTATAACATTCCCAAAGTGATTTCTTTAATGAGTTTTGCAGTTTTGGCTAAAGGAAAGTATTTAGTCAGAAAGGCTTGGGCTAATTGATTCCAAGTGGTGATTGAATTTGGAGGTAATGAATTGAACCAAACTTTCGCTTATCACAGAGTGTAAAATGGAAATAAGTAAAATTTAACTGCTTCATCAAGAACATTGGGCATTTTGAAAGTATCACAGACTTCTAGAAAGTTTGCAATGTGATTATTCGGATTTTCATTGGGTAGACCATGGAATTGCACATTATTGCTGATCATTTGAAGTAATGCTGGCTTGATTTCAAACTAATTTGTGTTAATTAGTGGTCTAGCAATTCCCTGATTGTTACCATTGATGGTTGGAATGACATAATTCATGAGCCTTGGTTGAGGCTGATCATAATTTGATTGATATTCATCATCCATCCTTTTTCTTTGTCTCTTATTTATCCATTTTCTGCACTTACCAAATCATTTTATTTCATATTCGAAAGATGCCAAACTTCCTCCCGAACTACGCGTACTTGACACGCACATGCTAGAAAGAAAACTCAATGAAAAAGTAGGAAAAATATGTTAATAACAAAATATAAATACTTAAAACCAAAAACAAAAAAAACATAAGTCTAATTGACACATAAATATAATTGCCCGTTCTTCGGCAATTTGATCTCTAGAACGCACTTGCTTTCCCCGGCAACAATGCCAAAAAACTTGTTCGCCACTTTTCTACTGATAATATAAAAGTTCTGAAATGAACAGGTTTTGTCAGTAATGCATATCAAATAGAAAAATGATGATAATTGCAAGTATACAATTGTGATGTAGTTTTAAAAGATATTGATCCCATAGGGAAGGAATTCTGTTCTAAGGATCAACTAGAGTTACGGAACAAAAGAAAATAAAATAGGTTAAAGGTTTTGAATGGTAGATTGATGAATGGACAAATGCATGAACAGATTAGAGAAGATGAAAAGCATGTAGATATTCCCTAAGAATAAGTATAGTGGAGTAAAATATACAAAATAATAAAAAATGTTTTATGCACTAGATGACTTCAACAAACTCGGTTCTAAACGTCTAAATATCCTATAATTCACCATAGAGCAACACATGAATTGATTGTTCTAAATCTAGGGTAAACGAAATGCGACACTTATAAAAACCTGGACAACAATAATACTATGCTTAGTACGGGTCGCTCTCACATAGCCATATTTAGCAAGTTACCACTCCAAAAATGTAGGCTCACTAAATAGCGTTATAATCATAGATCTAGTGATTATACATAATCTTGTTAACCATGAAACTACTCTTAAAGTCAACTTGAAAAAATATAACTTCATTAATATAAGTGATGCTAGACGAAATACTCGTTATGACACATAGACATATCATAAACTTCGAATTAGAAAGTATAAGTAAAAAATAAAGTAAAGTTGTAAGGTGTGCAAGTGAAAGCTAAAGTTAATCAAATAGTATCTACTCTTTAATGAGAGTCGTCAATTTCCACAATTCCTGTGTCTAATTTGAATTCGGTCTCAGCTCATATAAAACCTCCATTAGGATGCTATTCCTTGTGAATATTGAACAAATGAATGTTGAAGAATAGAAAATTTTATTGATAAGTGCTTTACAATTACACTCATACAACAATCGCTCGAATTTGTAGAGAAATCTAGTGATTGAAAAAAGAATTGAATCACTTATACTTTTTTCTCTCTAACACTTTGAACTTAGCGAAATCTATATAACTTTCACTCTTTATCTATCATATATCATACCATCTGCTACTCCCCATGCATGCATGCCTCCACGAAAAGATTGATTTGAACCTCTATTTATAGAGTGTGAAAAGTTGCTTTTATCCAAACAAATAGTCATGTCCATTGGTGAAGGGTTGCATCATCTTCAATGTGATTTGATGCAAGATTTCATCCTTATCTTCAATTGATAGGCACTTTTTCGTGGTTGCATTGTCTCTAAAAGGTGTCTCTTTGTCTGATAGTTGATGGAGGTTGATCGTTCTTATTCGACGGTTGGAAGTTGAGAAGAGTTGATCAAACCCATCACGATTCATGAGCGTGACATGCATGTCACGATCATGAATGTAAGTTGGTAACCTAATGTTTATGAAGAATGATAAGTCACGATTGCTATAGATAGTCGCGAGCATGATTTGGCCAATCACGAGTGGGAATCATGATCGTGACATGGTCGTGACTTATGCTTTTCTTCATGATTCTTCTTTGCAACTTTGCCAATCTTTGATAACTTCTATCGTAAGCCAATTCCTTGCATTCCACGCATCTTTTTGCACCTTTTTCACTCTTTTTGCATAGAATTCCATCTTTGATCATTTTACTCCCAAGACTCACCTAGTTTCTACACTTGCAACAAAAACAACTACATACCATGTGAAATTTTTTATATGAAGTAAAAAATGACTCTAAACCACATCATTTTATGAGTAAAAATATCAAGATAATAAGTGTAATTATACACTTATTAATCATGTGAAACTATTGTAAATGCTTGTATGGATCTTAGTGGCTTTCCTGGTGAACTTTGGCAGGCTCAGGATAAATCTTGACCTCATTCAAAATTTTTAGCTTCTGTTTCCACTAAGTAAGTGATGCATAACGGTTGTTGCTTCACCATGACAGTTACAAGGTGTTTGATTGATCCTCTTGAGGTTCAGTATATGAATAAGTATGGTTGAACAATCCTTCTGTCAAAGTTGGGTTGATATTAGGCTCGGTTGAAGTCTCTGTAAGATGTCAAGACTCTCTTTCTTTGCAAACTTGCCTAGCCCAAGCTTGGTCTAATTTTTCTATCTGTGGATTAAAGAAAAGTCTGTTACCACTAGTTGTGGCTCTACTCATTCAAAAGAAAAGAAAAACAAAGTTAGTACAACCATCCCTTGCAACGACACCAAAATTTGATGGGTCTCGACACCCCCAAAAATTATCATTGCACAGAAAAATAACTTCTAGTAAGTAATAAACAGGGGTTGATCCACAAGGATGATATTAACTATGTAATTCTGAAAGAGAATGACTAAAGTGACTGGATTGGTTTCGTTGGAAATTGTTGAGAGTTTGAAAACTGAAAATAAAAGAGAGTGTAAAACTATTGTAAAAGGACTGACTTAACCAATTGGGAAAAACCATATATCATAATGATCATTGGACAAGGGATGAATTGCACCAGGTCATAGATGTAGTTACACTAGCGCTATACATCATACAACATTAGAAACTCTATTCGCCACTTTTCTAGTGATAATAAAAAAGTTCTAAATATGAACAAGTGTTGTCAGTACACTTATCAATTAGAAAAATGATTATAACTGCAAGTGTACAGTTGCGATGTAATTTTAAAAGATATCGATCCCACAAGGAACGAATTCAATTCTAAGGATCAACTAGAGTCACGGAACAAAAGAAAATAAAATAAGTTAAAGGTTTTGAATGGTAGACTAATGAATGGACAGATGCATGAAAAGATTATAGAAAATGCAAAGCATATAGATATTCTCTAAGAACAAGTATAGTGGAGTAAAATATGCAAAATAATCAAGAATGTTTTATGCACTAGATAACTTCAACAAACTCGGTTCTAGACACCCAAATATCCTATAATTCACCATAGAGTAACACATGAAATGACTTTTCTAAATCTAAGGTAAATGAATTATGACACTTATAAAACCTGGACAATAATAATACTATGCTTAGTACGGGTCACTCTCACATAGCCATATTTAGCAAGTTACCACTCTAAAAATGTTGGCTCCCTAAACAGCGTTGTAATCATAGATACAGCGATTATACAAAATCTTGTTAACCATGAAACTACTCTTAAAGTCAACTTGAAAGAATATAACTTCTTTAATATAAGTGACGCAAGATGAAATACTCTTTATGATAAATAGACATAACATAAACTTCTAATTAGAAAGTATAAGTAGAAAATAAAGTAAAGTTGTAAGGTGTGCAAGTGAAAGCCAAAGTTGATCAAACCATATCCACTCTTTAATGGGAGTCATCAATTCGTACAGAACCTCCGTTAGGATGCTATTCCTTGTGAATATTGAACAAATGAATGTTGAAGAACAAAAACTTTTATTGATAAGTGCTTTGCAATTACACTCATAAAACAATCGCTCGAATTTGGGGAGAAATCCAGTGATTGAAATAAGAATCGAATCACTTATACATTTTTCTCTCTAACACTTTGAACTTAGCGAAATCTATATAACTTTCACACTCTATCTATCATGTATCATGCCATACATGTCATCTCACACCATCTGCATGAAATGGTTGATTCGAACCTCTATTTATAGAGGGTGAAAGGTTGTGTTTATCCAAACGAAAAGTCATGTCCATTATTGAAGGGTTGTACCATCTTCAATGTGATTGGATGCAAGATTTCATCCTTATCTTCAATGGATAGGCACCTTTTCATGGTTGCATTATCTCCAAAAGGGGTCTCTTCGCTTAACAGTTGATGGCGATTGATCGTCCTTATCCAACGGTTGGAAGTTGAGAAGAGTTTATCAAACCAGTCACGACTCCCGACCATGACATACATGTCACGATCGCGAATGTAAGTTGGTAACTTATTATTTGTGAAGAATGATAAGTCACGAGCGTGATTTGGCCAATCGCGAGTAAGAATCATGATCGTGACATGGTCGTGACTTATGCTTTTCTTCATGATTCTTCTTTGCAAGTTTATCAATCTTTAACAACTTCGATCCTAAGCCAATTCCTTGCTTTCCACGCATCTTTTTACTCCTTTTTTTACTGTTTTTGCATAGAATTCCATCTTTGATCATTTCACTCCCAAGATTCACCTAGTTTTAACACGTGCATAAAAAACAACTACATACCGCGTGAAATCTTTTATATGAAGTATAAAATAACTCTAAACCATATCGTTTTATGAGTAAAAACCCTATACCATATATTAGATCTGCCAACACCGAAAAAGTGTCATGTAAAAGCAAAAATGTGTTGGATTAGGAGAAATGACTACACTTTTGCCAAAAAAAGAGTCGGGAAGTGCAATGTGGCTATAGCTCACTATACCAACACTTTTGGTCATTTTTTGCCATATAGTAAAAAGTTTTGGCAAAGAACCCTATAGTAACATTTCATTGCCTTTTGACAACATTTTTTAGGTGTTTGTAGATGCATCTAGAAATAACACTTTCACTTGATATGGTGTCAATTTTGCTATAAATGCCAGCACTTTTCATTAATACTTTTTTTCTTTTAACTAACATTTTTTCTTATAAAAAATAACATATTCAAATTGTTCACTTTTTTTTGTTGTACCAACACTTTCATAGATTAGCCAACATGCTACACTTTATTCTAAATTTGTATAAATATCATACAATTGCAACCTCTTAAATGTAAATATAATTCATTAAATAACATTCATGTTACATAATTCAGTAACAAAAACTAGTAACATCCATAAAGTATTAGTTGAAAGAACTAGTGATATCTAAAAAGTATTATCATAACATTCACAAAGTACTACTCTTGGCTTTCTTTGGAAGAGACATTATCATTCTCACATGAACACTCACCAAATGAATCTAAATTGAGATTTAAAGATGGATTATCTTATACCAACTTCCTAACAAACCAAGTCATCTTTTTGTTCAATTTCTCTTCCATCTTTTGGTTCATTTTTTCCTCAATCTCTTCCACCATTTAGCTCCTTAATTGTTTTTTTTCTCATCCAACCCAGAAATTCTTTCAACAGATTTTTCCTTTGCCTTTTTTGGCACTATATGCCTACCAACAAGCGAAGAAGCTCCATGCGATACCACACCCTTCAGAATTTGTTCTACACTCTCACTTTGCACCAAATGCACACATTTCTTGAATTGCATTCCATTTAAGAAAAAAATCACCAAAATAGTGCATAAGAAATCAGCAAACATTTAAATAGAAAAAAGCAAGAACATCCAGTGGGTCTTAAAATACATAACAAATAGATGCAAATGAACAATACATATTATGCAATAAAGGAAATAACGTCATTAAATGTAAGCATAAGGATTTGATGATGGCAGAGTTAAAGAAAATATGCTTTTACTAATATGCTTTTACTAACTGAGAACATTGAAGTAGGAGTCTTGATATACGCTCCTCTTTTGTCATCTCTGTGGCAAACAACAAGTTGCAAAAAACACTTAATTTTAGAAGCTTTAACCTTATCTAACTGGTTCAAAGTGGAAACCTACATACCATTATTCTTTCAAAGCAAAAATTTGTATTCTAAAATAACCAATTGTGTTAAAAGAACCATATAGGTTCCAGTTGTTTAAATTAACAAAAATAGAAAATTAGAAAACAATTTCCAACCATATGACTCCACTCCAACCATTAAGTATTAGCAATACAAATTGAAAATCAAGAATAACTGAAAGTGTCAAAAACAAAATTCTTTAAATAATTTACCATTGTATTACAGCTTTCTTCTAGAATTACAGAGATAAAGTCAATCAAGCTTAAAATTCAAGACGAACATATAAGCATAACCAGCATGCAAATTGAACTTAATTATTCACACTTCCTTACGTGGTCTAAATATCTGGTGAAATATAATAATGATTTGAAATTATAGAAATAATCATTAAATTAGAGCAATTAATCAGAAAGTAAAGTAACAATCGAAAGAGAATTTGAAATCACCAAAGCAAAGTTATAATCAAAAGTTCTAATTCACATAATTTATCAAATCACATGCATAGAATATCAAATCACATAATTTATCAAATCTTCACAATTTGTTGTTTCCACCATTGCTCTAATAGACTCTGGTGCTGATTTAAACTGTATCAATGAAGGACTTATTCCTTCAAAATATTTCACAAAAACTCTTGAAGAGTTACACACTGCTAATGGTGAAAAACTAGCAGTTAAGTTTAAGTTAAACAATGCAGTAATCTGCAACAAAGGTCTCTGTTTAGAAATACCATTTATAATGGTTAAAAACCTTAATCAAACTGTTATTTTAGGGAATCCCTTTCTTCATAGCCTTTTCCCTATAAAAGAAATCTTTGAAAGAGAGATAACTACTGAAATTTCAGGTAAGGAGATAATCTTTAAATTTTTATCTCGACCTAAAGCTAAAAGCTTAAATGTTCTTAAAAAGAATATTTCTGACTAAGAAAAATTTGTCAATTCTTTAAAAGATGAAGTCAATTTTAAAATTTTAAATACTAAATTAGAAAGTCCTGTTTTACAAAAACTGATTTATGAATTATAGCAATTAACGGTAAAAGAAATATGTTCTGATGTACCAACTGCGTTTTGGGACAGAAAGAAACATATTGTCTCTTTACCATATGAGCCAGATTTTAATGAAAGGTTTATTCCAACCAAAGCTAGGCCTATAGCTATGTCCTTAAGACATCTTGAAATCTGTAAAATAGAAATTGAAGATCTTTTGAAAAAGGGTCTTATCAGGAAAAGTTCTAGTCCTTGGAGCTGTCTTGCTTTCTACGTTGAAAAAGCAGCCGAACTCGAAAGAGGAGTTCCTAGGTTAGTCATTAATTATAAGCCCCTTAATAGGTGCTTAGATGGATTAGATATCCACTTCCCAATAAAAAGGATCTATTAAATAGACTTTTTGAAGCTAAAATCTTCTCAAAATTTGATATGAAATCAGGGTTTTGGCAAATTTAGATTGATGAAAAGTATAAGTATAAAACTGCCTTTACTGTTCCTTTTGGTCACTATGAATGGAATGTCATGCCTTTCGAGATTAAAAATGCCCCTTCAGAATTTCAAAGGATCATGAATGAAATTTTTAATGCATATTCATCCTTTTCTTTTGTTTACATTGATGATGTACTCATATTCCCAAAGAATATTGAACAACATTTTAAACATTTAATTATCTTTTTAAACATTGCTAAAAAGAATGGTCTTGTAATCTCAGTTAGAAAGATAAAACTCTTTCAGACTAATATTAGGTTTTAGGGCATAACATTGAAAATGGTACTTGCATCCCAATTAGTAGAGCTATAGAATTTGCAGATAGGTTTCCTGATGAAATCAAGGACAAAAAACAGTTACAGAGATTTTTAGGAAGCTTATATTATGTTGCAAATTTCTACAAAGATTTAGCCTTAGATGCTAAACCTTTATTTGAAAGATTAAGGAAAAATTTTCCTAAATGGACTGAAAGTCACACCTTAGCTGTTAAAAGGATAAAATCCCGTGTTAAGGTAATACCTTGTCTAGCTATTCCCCATCCTGAAGCTTTCAAAATAGTTGAAACAGATGCTTCAGATTTAGGTTATGGTGGAATCCTTAAGCAAAGGATCAGTGAAATTGAATCCTTAGTAAGATTCACAAGTGGGGTATGGGTAGGAGCTCGCAAAAATTACTCCACAATCAAGAAAGAAATCCTTTCTATTGTTTTATTTATTCAAAAATTTTAATCTCATTTAATAAATCAGAAATTTTTATTATGAATAGATTGCAAAAGTGCAAAAGAAATATTAGTTAAAGATGTTAAAAACATCGCCTCGAAACAAATATTTGCTAGATGGCAAGCCATACTATCTGTGTTTGATTTTGATATAGAATTTATTAATGGAGATAAAAACTCCCTTCCTGATTTTCTAACCCGTGAATTTATTGCAGGAAATGATTTCAAATGGCATTAAACTCAATCTAAAAAGATTTGAAGGCCAAAGTAGCCAGTCTGAAAGATCAATTCTTAAGATCTCAAAGGTTCATCACAAAGCCTGCTAAAAAGCAAAACCTTGATAACCTTTCTGCTGAAAGCAAAAAGGATACCTACACAGAAGAGGCCTATCAATTGGCGCTAGAACAAGAATCCTTAAAGGAGGAGGTTTTCCCTTTTATTTCTTTTATGACTCAAAGAGTCTGTCCTGTTGAAAACAAGCATTCAAATTTAGAAATCAATGATCTAGCATTATTCTACACAAGGAATTTTACAAATGGATTTCAAGTAATCAGGAAAGTCTTTTAGACTACCTTCTTGAGATTGATACCAATTGAACTTTTTAATCCATTTATTTCTTTCCTTTTCGGGGAAAGTAATTAAAAACCATTTTTCAAAAGAATTTAATTCTTTGGTTAAAACAAAAACAGAGTGATAACCCATGTCTGACATGGTTTGGCTATTTGGTCTATTTTCATAAACTGGTTTAACCACATTGAAAGGCATTCTTTCAGTTGCCTTAACTTCTTCTGTTGCTTTAGTAACAGGAAGTGAAGAAGTTGATGGCCTAGAGGCCATTATACTAGGAGTTCTTGATATCCTAGAATATGATCTTCTAGAAGAAGAATCTTTTGTGAACTTTAATATCACACTACCATCTAATTCTTCTAGAATATAATCTAAATTTGAACTTTCTTCCTTTTTCAAAGGAACTGCATCTTCAATTTTCCATGCTTCAGGAAAGTTTAACTCTTCCCATGGAAATGGTTTGGGGATTGTCAAATTTCCCTTAGTTAAATCAGTTAAAAATAAGGTGGTTACACCTTTGGATGCTTTAAGCAATTTACTTGCATCATCCCTGATATTAGGAACTGTACTATTCATTACCTTGTAATGGATTCTATAGATTAAGATCAAATTTTTTGATCCTGGCTTCATATCAAACCCTTCGGTTGTGATATCTAATGAAGCCGTGTCTAAAAGATGTGGACAGTCA
>CATIWQ010190899.1:0-35188 GCA_949673415.1 Euphorbia schlechtendalii | reverse complement strand
CATATATCAATTTTGTTGATGTTATTTTCATTAAATGGATGCATTTTGCTGTTAATAATTTGTACATTTTAATTATAAACTAGTATCTACCTTTGGTTTCATTTTTTAGAACAAGGAATTATTTCAAGATTTGGCACCTTCGTGTGGAATTCTTTTGGTACTATTGCTGCTCTAATACATGTATGCCTAATGAACTTGTGTTTGTTTTGGTTTTTTTATTTTTTTAGAAGAGAGAATTATTTAAAGATTTGGCTCCATTGTTGTGGAATTCTTTTGGTACTATTGCTGCACTTTTACAGGTATGCTAATGAAGTTGGTTTTCATACATTGATTTCTTGTATTGGCACCTTTTCCTAATTGTTACTATAACTTCCTTGAAAGTCATAACTTAATAATTCGACATCAGCTGAACTGCACTTCAATCCAATTTATGTAGCTCTTAAATGAAGTTAAAAAATTATTTTTTTTTAAAAAAAAAGGGCATTTAGGACGGTTCTCTCAAAAGAACCGTCCCTATTGCCTCAACATTCCGGACGGTTCTCTTAAGAGAACCGTCCGGAATGCTCATTCAGGACGGTTCTCTTAAGAAAACCATCCGGAATGCTAATTTCGGACCGTATTGCTCTAAACCGGAGTAAAATGTTTTTTAAATAGCATTCCAGACTGTTCCTTTAAAAGAACCGTCCGCAATGCTCCTTATTCCGGACGGTTTGAAACTGTCCGCATTAATGCTTATCAATCGCGTCGCAGCTTGTGCGGACGGTTCAAAACCGTCCGGAAAAGCCAAAAAAACGGTCCCCAAAAGCCATTTCTGCACTAGTGCCCTACAATTCCAATAAAGGACATTTATGGAGAGTACCTAACAGGGGATCATTGCGTTTCACCTGATTGGATTCTCTTATCTTGCGTTGAAACAAGTGAGCTACCCGAACCACCACCCTTCTGCCTATGTCGATCCACTATTTTCCATTGGTTATCATCCTGTTTAGCCATATCTGACCAGCTGCTGTTCCCACTTCCAGTAATAGTTTGAATCTGACCATCTTCCGGAATTGCCTCCAAATTAGGTTGAGTAATATCCACCACTAAATTAATCCCCTTGTTGCTAGCCGAAACAGTAACATTATCCGTCGTTTCCAATGGTTCCGATTTGTCTGATTCTAAGCATGATTCAATATCAATATTTTCATCATCTCCAGCCCCCTTTGACGTCGAAGAAGACTCATAGTCCATGTTGATAGACCTAGTCTTCGTCAGATCCTCCTTAGATTTAAGGCTCTCATTAATGTTTCGAAAAATACCAGCTGCCGGAATCTCATGTAATCGATTCTCAAGGTCACGTTTTCATTGTTTGCTTCATTGTAGATGGTCAACATTAGGCAGCTCGTTGCCCTATGAGGTCCCATCGTTAGATTGCTATTTTACTGCCTTTTCGTCATTATGAGACTCAACCGTTTTCTTCTTCGGAGCAACCTTCTTCTCATCGGCCAATTTCATGTTCCGCTTGCAGTCATAAGGTTTATGTCCAATCGAGTTATAGATTTTACAAAAATCTGGTAAATTCTCAAAGGAAAGTTCCACCCAAATCTCATGGCAATCTCTTGCAACTCCCATAGTGTGTGGCAACGAAGAGGACAAATCTACATCAACCAAGATTCTTGCAAAGTGACCAAGCGACCCTTCCGTTGTAGCCCTATCAATCCGAAGCATTACTCCAAAACTACTTGCTATCTTGGCCAGAATAGTAGGATCTCAATACTTCCATGGAAGACCGAGCATTCTGACCCAAACTTGCGCTGAAGTCGTTCTTTGTGAAAACGGATCAAAGTCTAGCACCCATGGCTGCAACCGGAACACCCCAGGCTTTAGGTTAATGCTACCACGACCCCAAACTTGATTTTTCACCTCCAAAAATCCAAGCATGACACGATAGTACCACGACCTATCGAAATCAATTTCCAATCCGGCTTAATCCCCCAAATCGCTATTAGTTGAAGTTTTAATTCATCAACTTTTCGTGGGACACATCCCTTGTTCAAAACCAATCTACCAATGAGAGAATTCTCACATAATTTCACCCTCTTATCATAAATCGACTGTGTAATCTTAACAGTCTTGAAACCACCCCGTTCAACCATGCTAGCCCTAGAAATAGCAGCTGTCATGGTCAGTTTCCCTTGCGCAGCATCTGCATAGGGCTGTTTCCCATTAGGTTTCGGAGTAGACCTTTGAGCAACTTGCGGTTGACATTGAAGGTCAAACAAATTAGCAATAAAAGAAGCATTCAAAATCAAGGAGAGGACAAGAACGTGAATCTCGAAGCTAAGAAGCAAGGAACAGCGAAAGAGAACTTGCGAACTCACCAAGAACCCGATGATCAAACCAATAAGACCAAGAAGAAAAGAAACCTTGCAACCCAAGAAAAGAAGGCAAGGATCCTAAACTAACAACACCAACTCGAAGAAGAAGAACCAAAAGAAATCAAAGAATCCGACCAAGAAATTGAAAAAACCTTAAGGACGATGGCTAGGATGGGAAGCCCTAGCAGAGTGTGTTTTCATCTTTTATCCAATGATATTCAATCAAAGGGATCGAAGGGGTCCTTTGAATTGATTAGATTGGAGCTCCAAAATGCACAGATTAGATAACGAAAAAAATACTAAGTGGCTGCTCGAAACCGGTCAAAGAATTGTTATACAAACCAAGATAAGTTAGGTTTTCCAAAGTGAATAACCAGCTGGGAACATCATCCTCAATGTTGTTACCAGAGAGTCGTATATATTCAATTTTTTTTTAAAACCTCAAGAGAAACATTGTGTTTCTCCATTGGAAAAAGGTTAGAGTTGGTGAAAATTTCGGGGTGAGCGTCCCAACTAGGTTGATGTACTCGCTTGCCTATAAAACACTCACCCCTCTTTTTATTGAAAAAATAAAAAAGAAAAAGAGTAACAAAACAACGTCAGAAGGAAAAATAAACTAAGTGAACCGAAACAAGCTCCGACCACTCAAATCATGAAAAAAAAATTGATGCAGAAGTCTAGAACACTGCTCCATGTGGCAGCATCAACCGAGAGCCTCCCAAAGTTTGCTAAAGCATCCGCTACCCCATTCCCTTCTCTGTAAACATGCGTAACAAGGAAGTTGCAGCCATCCAAAGAGTTTAAACATTTGCGCCACTCATGACGAAGGATCCAAGGTACTTGAAAAGTCCGAGTCTGAAATGATCCCACAACGTAGCTCGAATCGCTCTCGAACCAAAGATTACACCAGCCATTTGTAATAGCAACATTCATCGCATGGATCGCTGCTTTCAATTCTGCAATAAAGGAAAACGTTGTATCCATAGGAAAAGAAAAACAAAAAATAGCCTTGCCTTGGTGGTCCTGAAAAATACCACCACACCTTAAAGTACATGGGGATCCAGAAGAGGACGCATCTGTGTTGACCTTGATACAATTCAGAGAGGGAGGGATCCATTTAACCAGCATGATTTTAGGTGCTTTAGGCGGTCTAGGCTGCAGCTCCAGGCTCCTCAAAATGTTCAGCTCCACTGTAGAATTTTTAGTAAAACCCAAACCGATGCTATCAGCCCTACGAATTACAGCCCAAAGAAGACGCAAAGCATAATGGATGGAAGGCTTCTCGTTATCAAAAATGGCTTTGCACCGAAGATTCCATGCGATCCAAATGACATTCACCAAAGCCGAGACCCAAAGAATTTTGATTTGAGGGCTGAAATTATGTGCTAATGCGGATAAAAATAAGGTCCAAATATCAGTTGTAGTGTCAATGCGCCTACTGAAGAGAGATTGAACACTATCCCATAGTTGCTTCGTAAATATTCAATTTCATTTTGATAACGCAAGAAAGCAGGGAACTCTGTCAAATCACATTCACCCAATCCTAGGAATCGAAATTTAGGGAAAGTAACATTCTCATATGGGCTACTAACAATGGACAAACGATTTCCTGCCAATTTGGAGAGCAGAGTCCAACGATTTTTCGATTGAAGAAATAAATCATATTTCATTGAGCCACTCAGATTGTTGGATGCCAGGAAAAGCACTAAGCAGCAGAGTTGATTTTTGAAAAAAACAAGTCAGACAGTTTCTAGTTAAATAGAATGAAGGATCAAAATATGTTGTTCAAAGCCAAAATAGTAGTTCTATAAAAAGTTTGTGAGAGCAACTTATTGGAACAGCAGCTTGAAAAGGAATAAAGTACGGACCCTAATAATTTCAAATAATTCAAAGCTGATATAATCGTAACAATATTATTTCATAATATCCCAACACAACATAGTATCTTGACTTCTTTAAAGTCAATTTTAACATGAGTAAACAGTCTATCACCACACATATTCATATATACATGTGAACTTATTATTTGGGTTATTTAGTACTCACCATTTGAAGGTCTCTTTTATATAATTGCATGTGGACAAAGAAGTAGGGTGAAGCATCTTCCTCATTCTTCCCAGTAAATGTTCTGTACCCTGCAACATAACATCATTGTCGGCTACATTAAATATCAATTCTTGCTTCACAAGGAACTTTCAGCAAGAACATAACTTACCACACATGTTAAAAACTGGCCTTTTGCCATTCTCAATGAACTCGAAAACGAAAGTGTCCCCCAGCTTAAGTTTATTAGCAACGCTGAAGTCTTTCCAACCTTTTGCAATATGAACTTCTTCAATTGAAATTATATGCACTAACTTTGCTGGCCATGATCTTCCTTCTTCATCTCTAAGGATCACATTTCTGTACTTATTGTATTGCAAGTGTAGCCTTGAAAATTTCAAAGGTATGTTCTGCTCAGAAAACAAGAATCGGATCCTTCACAATCCAAACATATTCTCGAAAAATTAGAGAGCAAGATGTAACTAATACTAATTACCAGATGAGATGCACTGCAAGAAGAAGGTGTTACTTTCACCACAAAGTAACTTTTCTCATTGACAGAAGAAGAACTAATAGCTTTTCTTCTGTCTCGGGTTGCTTATACTTTTTCGACTTTCCTATTTCATCAAAACACATTTCAGGATTTACACTTTAATCTGTTAAAATCAGTAAGCTTGACTCAGACAATGCAAACACATTGACTCAAACTTACTATGAATTTTAAAAACTGGCGTATCCCCGTTTTTAATAAGTTCAACCATTAATGAATCGCCTGCCTTAAGATTATGAACACTACGAAAGACACCCCAACCAGCTCCTATATGAAACCTTCCCTTTAGGCTACTGTACAATAGTTTCGCTCTCCAACTTTCTGCATCTTCATCATTAAGAATTATCGAACAAGTTCGGCAATGTAGACCGCTTTCTCTAGCAAATTTCAAGGGAATACACTGATTCAACAAAAAAATGAGCTGGTTTGAAAAACAAAATCTTGTAATGCATATATGTTTTGAGTACTTACCAGTATATTTCTCCTGATGCTGGCTGGTGATATGTTAATTACACAATAAGGATGTTCAGGAACAAAAGAGCTAGCTTCTGGTCCTGATCTAGTTTTCACCCTTTCCATTCTTCCAAATTTTGTCCCCGCATTACGGAAATTTGATGCCACAAATTAAGCATTAGTTGAGACTAGTAACAACCAGATAGTCAAATTACGATACAAAATAGGGACATAAAGAACGAAACCCAGATAAATAAAGAACTTTACCACTGGTATAACATTTTGGAAGGTTTAGCTCTTGAATTTCAATTTGATCATCTTCTGTAGATGCAAAGGGAAGATGACAAACGTGTGAAATATGAAATTAGTATTTAAAGTTGGGATATGAACAAAGAATCAAACTTTACCACTACTTGAATCATTATGTTTTAAAATTTCAATTGTGTCCTCTTCCATAGCAGTAAAGGAAGGACGGCGTAGATGTAAAATTAGTACTTAAAAAGGGGAAAATGTACGTACAATTGGAAACTAAAGATCGCAGCCACATGATCAATCATACACATAACCGGGAAATAAAGAACTAAACCCAGATGAAAAAATAACAGGAAGAAACAAACATTACCACCACTACCATCGTTTGCTTCTGATGCTGCATGTCGTTGCTTATACTTGTTCGACTTCCCTAATTATTCGAAACACATTTACGATTAACCCTTAAATCTGTTCCAAAAAGTATGCTTGACTCAGATATCAGACATGCATAGAAAACAAAAGAATTAAACTTACCGGGTGATGAAGAGCCAGCTTGTCCATTATTCTGATATATTGGCTCCTGTATAAACTTCGGATGTTCTTGTATTTCTATAGGATATCATTGATAAGAAATAACATGCAAGTAGATAACAGAATATCAAAGAAATCAACTTTCGTCTAAAACTAAACTCCGCCTTAATTTCTCATCGAGATACACAAAATCATTGATTCAAACTCTAATGTTTGAGGAGGAAAACTTACTACGGATTTTAAAAACTGGAGTCTCCCCATTTTTATTAAGCTCAACCATCAATGAGTCGCCTGCCTTAAGCTTATGAACAGTATGAAAGACACCCCAACCAGCCCCAATACGAAACCTTTTACCAAAAGTACTGTAATTTAGTTCTGCTCCCCAACTGTTTGCATCTTCATCTTTAAGAATTATGGAACAAGCTTGACAATATAGACCGCTTTCTCTCATAAATTTCAAGGGAACACTCTGTGTCAACACAAACATTAGCTGGTTTGATAACAAAATCTTGTAATGCATATATATTCTGAGTACTTACCAATCTGTTATTCCTGATGCTGTCTGGTGATACCTTAATTATTCATCTACTTTTCACTTTCTCAATTCTTCCAAATTTCTTCCCTGCATTGCAGAAACATTTTAAGACAGCTTTTGATGCCACAAGTAAGCATTAATGTCAACTAGTAATGACTAGATAATCAAATCATAATACAGGATTGGGACATAATGAATAAAACAGAGATAGATAAAGAATGGAAAGAAATGAACATTTTGGAAGATTGTGTTCTTGGATTTCAATTGGTTCTACTTCAGCAGATGTAAAAGGAGGATGGCCTGCACGTGAAATATGAAATTAATACTTAAAGTTGGGGATATGGAGGGTTGGAAAATAAAGAATTACAGCCGGATAATCAAATCAAAAGATAAAACTGGGATGTAAAGAATAAAAAGCAGATTAACAAAGATATGAAGTTTACCACTGCTAGAATATTTTGGAACATTTTGTTCTTCAATTTCAATAGGTTCCTCTTGTGTAGCAGTAAAGGGAGGATGGTCTGTATGTGAAATTGTAGGTTTAGAGTACGAAGAATTGCAGCCAAATAATCAAATCATAATACAAATTTGGGACATGAAGAACAAAAACCCAGATGAACAAAGAACACAAAGAAATGAACTTTACCACTACTAGACTCTTTTGGAAGATAATGTTGTTGAATTCCAACTAGTTCCTCTTCCACAGCAGAAAAGGAAGGATATTCCCTCTCACAAGTAGTAAGGCCAAACACCAGAACATAAAAAACCAGATCCCCTTCATGTCTAAAAAGCAAAAAATCACCAATTTTCAAGTCATGATCTTGCACAAATTGTTTCCAGCCATCCCCAAGTTGCCTGCCATTAATTTTAACAGGCCAAAGCTTTCCTTTTCGCCGGCTTCTCAGCATAGCTTTCACACATTTTTGTCCCTTCAAGTACTTGAAAAAGGCATCTGGAATCAACTGCAAAAACCAGAATAACCGTTGAGAAAAAGACAGTTAATAGAGGTTAAAAAAGAGAGAGACTGAGCCTCACCATCTCATCCTCAAAACCTGGAAAGAGTGGTTTGAAGAAATGCGGTTCAGTGAGTAGAGTTGCAGACATGGTGTTTGTGAAAAGTCCTCAATGAACTTTCTGTTTAACAACGGTTCATTTTGAAGTAGCGAAGCTGCAACAGCGGAAGGAAACAGCAAACCTCTGATCAAATGGAATCAAAAGGTGATAACAGTCTGAAAAGTTGACGCTTGTTGCTTTATCCATTGGAAGTTGTAAGCTTTACAGAAAAGCTCTAGACTCGATATTAACTTGACATATGATTATATTCTTTCTATTCTTTGTCATCGTGTACATTTGAAACAAGTATCTAAACTGGAAAGTAATTTAATAGTTGAAAAATTATTATATGCTTTGGCTATAAGTTGGGCTTATTATACAAATCACCAAATCTGTATATTTTAGTCTATAAATCTAAACACTTTTCGTAAGCATTTTATCCAGAAGATAAGTTAAACTATATTGTTGTGTTACCCTATGCATGGAACAATAGAACGAAAGAACAAAAGACCCTCAATTTATAGACACGAGGGAATGAAAAGAAAGAAGCTATAGAAATTATTAGGACAATTAGTTTGTCCAGTTTATATAAATAATAATATATCTGTAACATGTATTTTAATTTTCATCAGTAAAGTCACTTAAATGAAAAGATCGACGCATGCAAAGAAGCCTGGTATACACGGTGTGTAGCAACGGGTCTTCATTCAATTTTAATGGTTGAGATTTATTTATTAATGAACTTCATAAATAAATAAAATTCAATATCAACCATTAAAACGTATGAATGGTTTAGATTAACTGAAATTTACAAGTTTACCTGTTAACAAATTTTGGAGATAATAATCCAAAACAAAATTGTTTAAGTTGAAATAATATTATGAATATAAGACTTTGTTTTACTTCATTAAATTTTCATTTTAGGGAAGGAAGATTAAAGTATAATGAAATATTACCCATAAACTTAAAAATTATGTTCTAAAATCTTTTTTCTTTTCATAAACTTTTAGTTAAAGCTCAATTCATCTGTTCCTTGATTCCAAAACTAAAAAGTTCTAATGTAGAGGGGAGATGTCTCGAGTTGTCAAAAATTTGATGTCCTCTGAACTTAAAGTGGTTTTATAATTATTTTATTTTTCAAGAAATGCATCACTTTATTCCATGAATGTCACGTGTTAATTTCTCATTGAAGAGAAAAAATTAGAAAGATAACATTTATGAAAAGTCAAACCAATTGAAAGTTAACACGTAATGTTCAGGAAGTTATTCGGTGCATTTTTAAATGAAGAGGATCTTTCTTGAAAGCAAGAAATTCATCTATATTCCACACTTCTCCTTCTAATTTCAACTGTATAATTCTCTCCTTAGTCATCATGTTTGGAAAACCTTTTCTTCTTCTTGAATGCATTATTGTTTTCTTCTTCAGGCCAGTTTGGTTGTGGTTGGTGTATTATTAAAAACTTAAATTTTATTGTAGATTGGTCCAAATTTGTGTGTACATTCATTTCAAATAAAAGAAAATGTGTTAATAAGTCAATTGAAAATAAATATATGCAAGGCTGATTCATCTCTTCTACAAATCTGAAAATAAAAATCATGTTCATCCCGACAATGAACTCTTAATCCTATTATCTATTACTTGTAGGAGCTAAAAACAACTTAGTGTATAATTTGGATTTAAACTAATTTGAAATAGATTTATTGGAGCTTAAATGAACTTATTGAAATTGAACTAAACAAAATTTATTGAAATATACTGAACTTAGTAGAACTATTATTGTAATTTGTAGCATAGCCATGGACCAAAAGAAGAACAAGAATAAAACTCTAAGAAATGTAATTATGTGGTCGAGAACACTATGTTTTTTGAAAGCAAAAATTTCAGTTTCTTCAGACTTCATTTGACACTTCTCTTTCTAATCTCAACATCAACAGAATAATCATCTGCTTTTGGTCATCCATTTTTTAATCTCCTATTGGTCATCCTTTTTTTAAAACCTTGTTCTTCTTCTTGGCTGCATTTTTCTCTTCTTCCATTTTTAGAGCATTAATATACATAAATAAAACCGTATTCATTTTTAATAAATCTTGCCTCACTTCTAAAGTGATGTAATGAGCATACAACAAGAGATTTAAATGCTTAATGTATCTATACCTAAACTTGTCCAAAGGAAACTCTCGTTATCCTGAACTTCCAAATATGACAAATAATCATGTACTTGTTTCAAAAATGTCATTTTTCTAATTTTTTTTCCAACAAAAAACTAGCACGTGACATTGAGAAGCAAACAACTTCATAAGGAAATTTGACACATTTGAAAGTTGGTGGCAAGAGCTCTTTTTGAACAAGTTCCGGAGTAAAGATGCATTTACACCATAGCCTCAAAACTTGAGCCATTTTTTCTCTTTTTCTTTGCTGACAAGCGCATTTGACGCAGAAGCATGAGCCGACTCAGCCTCTGCCAGAGCTTTGCGAGTCTCATTCAACTTTCTCATGGCAGCATCATAGACCACCTTCTCCTTTTTGTTCCTACTTGCCACCTCTTCAAGCTTTCGCACCTGAATCCTCAATTCCTTCATCTCATCATCATAAGCCACCAAAACTCGCCTGTCTACCTTCTTTTCCCCGGAGCTTTTGTTGGTTTGCTTATTAGCAGACCCTCCGTTCATCGCTGCGTTGTGCATTGCGAGTTGATGGTTTATTAGGCTGAAAACATCTGCTCTTGTTTCCTCTTCATCTTCTGCTTGTGCGGCAGACTTCTTCTTGTCTTGGATTCTCTTACCGCCCCTGCTTCGCTTCTTCCCGTGATTTTCTTTGATCTCCTCTTCTTTTTGTGATTGTATAGCGTGGTCAAGTGATTGCTTAGGCGGGAGGACTTTTACCGAAATGGGATTCAAAATTCCCTGTCCTGATGCTCCTAATCCCATGCCATCACGATAGCCCATGTTCGCCATCATCTTAGACGCGATTCCTCGAGTGTGATTCTCCCACTTCGCGAATGTCACGGTTTCGGTTTGTATGCCTCTTTGTTGGGTGCTGCTTTCGAGAAATCCTATGCCTTCCGTGGTCTCTTCTTCGTAGTCGCTAGAATCGGATTGTTTTGAGGTGGAATCGCTTTCTTCTCCATCAGCTGCCGAAGCGTACTCAGACAACATCATTGCTTCACCAGCGAGCATTTTAGAGCTTCCATCGGCTCGGAAAATGACATTCCCTACTTTGCGTTCATCGTCCCATGATTCGAGTTCAGCTTCCTTCCATATGCCAAGATTGCTATCTGAAACTGCCCATATACTAGAACCCACCAGTGACTGATCCCACATTGTTGAGATGTGTTTTTTCAGAGAAGACAACGAAACATCATAACCTGCACAGATAAATCCATCTCAACTCCAGAATCCAAGTGTTGGAAATGATTAAATGATTATATTCTGTTGCATTACATGAATCAATGTATCAGGTATTAACCAAAAGTCCAAACAGAAAAGAACTACACAAGCTGTTCTAATGCAGTGATCACTGATCACGAAAAACTGAGACATAATATGCCACTTTGAAACAGCTGCACAGAGCAATTCCGATATCATTCAAGAAAGTTACTTTCCACGGACAGAACTGGTGATATCATCATGCTTTCATATCAGACACCCTTGAATAGAATGAAACTAATAAGTTAGGATATATTGTCCCACACTTAAGAAATTATCACAACATACCATGAGATGAGCGGCAGTTACTGCCAAATCGACATCGCTGTTGGAGAAAAAATTTGCACATCTGCACTTGGGCGCTCCATCGTTAGTAAATAAGTATTAGAAACCATAATTAAGTTTTTAATTTTTAGACTAGCTCAATGCAACTTCGGCAGGTTAACATTTGTTGTTTGGCTTGACAATAGAGCCTAATCTCATAAGTATTTTGTAAAATAGAATTGTGAATCTGCTATTGCATTTTCAGTGAGGGTAAAAGGCACTCAAAGAAGGGCGGTTCTGCCGAACAGATAGATGAATAAAAAAATAAGCAAACATTACATCAAAAAAGGATGTAAATATAGGGAATGGTAAGAGAATGGGATTGGACCTAGCAAGTAACAACAAACAGTTTCTTTGAAAGCAACAAAAATCAGAAAAAAAAGGACTCACCAGCATACTTTCTGAAGTGGGAGCAAGGAAAGAAATCTTTGCAGTACTTGAATCTACTAGCTCAACAATTCTACCATTATACCAACGTCCATCACTGTACCGAAATCTACACTTCGAACCAACTGAAAAACTTGGCTCCTCCAATGGTTCTAGCTCTGGTTCTGGCTTTAAATCAAAATGATCAAGAGGCTCTATCTTGGCATCATCAGCAGTATGCTTAGGATTATGTACTGAAGAATCAATTTCCCGTAATAATCGAGCACGCTTTAGGTGCAGAAGTCCATCTTCTGCATCTTTAATCGCCTGAACAAGCTCTTCTTGAACCTATAAATCAGAAGATATAATCAAGCAACTGGCGTATGTGTAACAAAGTATAAAATACAGGACAAGTTGGCTCTACAGCAATACCATACACAAACACCAAGAAAGTCAACGCCGCTAATTCAATCTGAAAACTGGATGATTATAATTACCATTTCTGTAGAAATTCGTTCTCAATACAGAGTAATACTACTCATAGAAACAATTAAGATCGAGGATAATTTCACCAACATTGGATGAGCAGTTACATCGTTCCAAATAGTTAAACCCTAGCTATTTCAAATAAATGATAAAATACAATGAGAATCAAGAAAAACAAATGAAAAGTACCGAAATGAGCTCTGGATTAGAGGCGTCGGAGGCGAGCGCATCGTTCAAGGCAACGAGTGAATCTTTCTGCTCCAGTAACTGCGATTCTAGCTGATTCTCGAGTGCTCTTTCTTCGTCGCTCGCCATTGAAGTGCAGGTCTTCTTCGAGATCAATGTATTCCGAAGTAATTTCCAACCTTGTTCCACTCCGTCCAGAACTCAACGAGCGGCACAGTCGCAGAAACTGTACCAGCGACGAATTTACCCAAAATATGGAGGAAGGGAACGAGCTAACGAGAAATTGGATGAGAAGCCCTCGACTTGTCGCTCTTGTATTTTGATTTTCTGATCCAAACGACTTGTCGTTCAAGTGTCAAGAATTAAATTTCATCTGTCGCTATATACCCGAAGTTGGCTCAGAAAATTGGATGTCACCATCAACAATCAAAATGATCAGTTACCCCCTTAACTTGGTATAAAAGATCAGATACCCCCTTAACTTAGTAAAAATGCACTAGTTTGCTCCCTCAATGCCACGTGTCAACTTCTAGTTGGAGAAAAAAAAAATCAGAAAAATCACATATTTGAAAAGTCAAACCTTTCAGATTCTGACACGTGGAGTTGAGGGGCTAACTGATGCATTTTTGCCAAGTTAAGGGGGTGACTGGTCATTTTGAAAGTTAAGAGAGGTATCTGATTTTATGAACCAACTTTAAGGGATGTTAATGTAAGAGGCCCTTTTTTTAAGGTTAAATGCATTATTAGCTCCTTCACATTTGTCATTTCCACCTACTACCTTTTGATCTTTGAAAAACATTATGTAACTTCCTCATCTTTTAAAAAATAAATCTTATAGCTCCCTAATGTCATTTGTCATCTTCTGATTGATATGATTTTTCAAATATGTCATTTTCCCTAACTTTTTTTTTATCTTTGATCGAAAGTTAACACGTGGCATTCAAGAAACAAAGTGGTATAAGTTAAGGGAGTTAGAGCATCTATAGTAGCTTGTCTATTTCACAAATTGTCTTGATATGTAAGAAGTAATAGACAATCTATTTGAAAATGTATCTTTAATAGCTTATTTAACTCATCTTCCCTGTATGATGTACCATCATTAATTGTAGACAATGTCTATTTGATTGTCCAGATATAGACAACCAAATAGACATTATCTATAATAAAAACACTTTAAAATGAAATAGATAATCTACTATTCTTATCTTATCATGAATAAACATTGTCTATTTTTAAGACTATTGTCACATCACAAAAAAATAACTTTTATTTCACATGACAGAGGGACTTGAAATCCACAAGTTATAAAAGATGCTCTTACAAGACCATTTTTTAAAAGATGAGAGAGCGACGATGTCCTTTTCAAAGATCATGGAGGAATTCGATGGAAGTAGCAAAGGTAAGGGGAGTCAATGATGCATTCAACCTTTTTCTACACATTAAATCTTACAATATGATCAAGCTAAAAATGTAGATTTTTATGGAACATTTGACATGAGTAATTTGAACAGATTCATTTCATTTCATTTCGTTTTTAAGCATAAAGTTCACAATTATTATAATGTTTAACTATGAATTGCACAAGCTTGATCTTGTTTTTATTCGAAAAACATAGGAACATGTTACTAATTTGCAGCAATTGTGAAATTGCCTAGCTCCACAGAAGTTGCATATCTAGGGAAAAAAGGCTGCTATTTTTAGGGCATTGCTGTCTAATTGCAATGTTTTGGTTTGGGATGATGTTACATACAAGGTAATTTGTTTATATCTTCTAATTTCGATGTTTTAATCCACTTCGAACAATACAAGGTATTTTTTTTTTTTGATAGGCAGAGGAACAGAAAGAAAAAACTACACGAGGCCTAGTCTTAGAAAGCTAAGACAAGCAATATCTTGCATCAGAAGATCTGGCATCCCAGGAGTAGGACTATCAAAGACTTGAATTCCCAGGGGTAAGCTCATAGCCATGACAGCCATTCTATCTGCAGCACGATTGCCTTCGCGGTAAACATGACGAACTGAAACTTCCCACTCCCGATTAATCAAGCTCTTGGTCTCCATTGCCAAGTTAAACTTGTCATTAACCTCCACATTCGGGTTCATGATAAAATCGAAAGCCAATTTGCTATCCATCTCCACCTCAATTCTACGCCAACCCCTATCCCAAGCAATAGATAAGCCATCCACAACCAGACCTGGCCTTGGCTAAGAAGCCAACTAAGCATTGGCTCAGGGCCTCAAAATTTTAATCTTTATTTTTTTTCCAATTTCAACTTATCCATGTGTAGTATCTTTCGTTTTTTCTTAAAATAATAATGAGAGTAATTACAAGCATAAATGACAAAATAATGGAATTAATGTATCATTCATTGTTTTTGCTTTATTACTAATTAATTTGTTATTTGAAACAAAATAAATGAATTAACTATACCTTACATTGAGAAAAATTTAGGTGACAAATAGTACATAAGAATTTAATATTGTATAATTTGCCTAGGGCCTCAAATTTTGTAAAACCGGCTTTGTCCACAACCCCCCAGAGTTTAGCCTGAATGACCGAGCACGACCCAATCCTCCGGCCAAAACCGACCAGCCACCTGCCTGAATCATCCGAATTAGTCTACTAGCCGACGCGATAGGAGGGGCTCCCCTCACAGAACCATCCGAGTTAAGCTTAACCCACCCTCTCGAAGGGGGCTTCCAAGAAATATGCAACCACTCCCTAGCCGGTGCCATGCTCAAACCACCCACCCTTAAGTTTACATTCGCCATAAGAATCCCCCGTATAGCTGCAACAACTCGCCTAGCATCCTGAGTTTCATTACAGAAGACAAGAAATAAATGCATCATTTCAACTATTGGGTAAATAAGAGAACAAGAAGTATAATCACAGGGTTTGACTTCCCCAAATGAAACAAGTGAAGAAAATCGTATCATAAAAAAGAAAATTAATAAGTTACCATAACAATTAAAAAAGCAACGAATGATTAAGGTTAGTTTTAGCGACAAATAACTCAAGCTCTTTCATTTCTCAAGTCCAAATTCTAGTGCACTTGACATACTTAATATGCGGAATGAACAGCCTATTCCCCGGATTTAATTATGAAAAACTTTGTAGAATATCTGACAAAACAAATTATTTATGTGTCAAGAAAATTTTAACAAATCATATTATATAAGTTCATAGTTTTCTCTGAAAACGATACTCTCTTCATTTCAAAATAACAGTTATTTTAAGGTTGTTTATCAATACCAAGATCATATTAATTATAGTAATAAAAATACTTTGATAATTGAATACTTTTGTTAATTTGATAATTGATTGAATACTTTATTCATGTAGTCATTTTCAATATGCATTAAATAAGGGTAAAATGGATAAAATTTTTAAAAATGTGCATTGGAATCTTAAAACGATAGTTATTTTGAAATTTTTCGAAGATCCAAAAGCGACAGTTATTTTGAAATTGATGGATTAGTTTTTTTTAAAACTCGATTTATGTCACTGATTTATGTCACTTTCTATATCATTCAGTATATTTTCTTTCACATGTTAAGAACTGCACGTTGAAATGCGAAAACAATAATGCTTACAATTCCCTTTTGCATGATTTTCCTTAAGTCTCTACAAATCTTACCATTTTACTAGCTTGTAACAAAATATATTAGACTGAAATGTAAAAAAGAAATGTTATTACGTTTACTCTAATATAAAAATGGAGAGTAAATTAACAAATTATCGTTTGATGGAAACATCCTGGTTAATGCCAGATATTATTCGTGACAATCTAAAATCAAGGAAAATTTACAAAAAATAAAGTATTATTATTTATGAAATAAAATATAATTTTTTCTATGTGGGAAGAAAGTACCTCTTTTTGTACCGTTATAAGAAAGGATATGTAGGTGGGTTGCTTAGAGCAATGTTAATTATTTAATAGACAATGGTCATAGGAACAATTATATAAAAATTAATCGATGATTAAAAATTAAGATTGGAGTCAATTATTCACACTATGTGGAATTCGAAACAAATACTTCAACCATGGATATTTGTCGGAATTAAATAAAGGGTATCAGCATCATGTCTGCAGATTCTATACTACACTGATTGTTTTCTTTGTCTTGGATTAATTATTTAGTGAATCCATACAAAATAAAATGAACAAAACAATATAATGAATAAAATAGAATAAGAATTTAGGGTTTTAATTTTTAACTAATAAGTTGTTGAACTTATATTAGAAAAACATTTCCAGTTCAATTCATTTTAATGATTATAGGCTCAGTGAAATATAATGTAAGTTTGAATGATTTTTCTGTTATGCATGGGATAAAAATTTGAATGACTATAAATCCGAGAATCGGTAAAATTACAAAGTTGATCAATCTTAATCATCTATTTTCGATTTTATACATTTTTTTATTTAGAAAATCTAAATCAAGTTAAATATATATAAATAAAAAAATCAATTGAAGCACTTATGGTTTTTATTTTTGTTATCAAAATGCATTGACTAATTTGACCAATAGAACTGTGAACAAAATGATCTTGGTCTGCTAAACTGAAAATGGCAATCTAATTTAACTCTAAGCTTATTTTAAAGTACTATTTAAATGTATTTCCTTACAACCATGGATCAAATTTTTTTATTTTTAATCTTACAATTATAAAGGATAAAGTATAGGTAATTTGTCAAATACAAAGTCATCACAAAGAAAACGCATATATAAATGTGTCTAATACAAAATGATATGAATATACTTTTATATATATGGGAATAATTTAGTTTTGCATATGCATTTTTTTTATAAATTAGTAATTCAATAAAATCAACCGTTACATCATGTATTTCACCGTCCACAAAATTCTTATAAATTAATCTTTCAATTTTAAGAAACCTAAATTCACGTTATATTCAGCGATTCTCAATGTCAGTTTCTTGTTTCTCTTCATGTGATATAGTTAGTTGTATGAAAATCACATCCACCCTCATGTCATCATAATAAAACCCTCTCCCTAAAGGCACCGATATAAAAGCCTGTAATTCAAGAAACACAAACACAAAATAGATTTCATCTTCTACACCGGGATTTCAAGAAATGGCGAGAAACACCACTGGCGGCGGAGCTTCTTCTCCAGCAAGCCCCACCACCTTTGTCCAAGCCGATACAAACAGCTTCCGAGGCCTTGTCCAGAAGCTAACCGGATTACCCGGCGACACCAATAAATCACTTCCGGCCAGACTCTCCTCCCCCTCCGTCAGCCCACGGAGGCCCTCTTTCAAGCTCCAAGAACGTCGCCAGACAATCAAGAATCTCGAAATTGAACTCGCCCTTACATCAATCGATTCTCAACATATTGTTAAAGTCTCATCTCAAACTCACCTGCCGGAATTCTCAGCCCCTAGCCCGGTGACACCTCTTTCATCGGAATTTCTGTTTTTTCTCAGACAGGATACCGATTCGCCGTCTTTTTCATCAGTTTCCGATGAGGAGAAAGCAATAGCAGAGAAAGGATTTTGCGTGCATCCATCGCCGATGAATACACCTAGAAGAAGAAAGCGGCCGGAGCTGTTGACTCTTTTCCCGTTAACTTCTTCTTGTGAGAGAGATTGAGATAAAATTATGTTTAAAAATTTTATTTTTTATGTTTAAAAATTATGTATGAATTAGTTGTGGTTGAGACATTTCAGCCAAATCTTCGAAAGTTTTAAGGTATTTTGCGAGCTTTTACCTCTCTTATATGCTTTATGTTCAATTGTTGTTGTTGGTGTGAAAGAGAAAATGAATCTCTAGACAACTGAATGAAGTGTAGAAAATGAGACAAAATTGTTGGAAATGGTAAATTTTATTCCATCGAAAATACAGTGTTCATTATTGTACCTTTCAGATATGATTAATTGCATTTTTTCACATTTTTTATTGTTGGAATGTACATAAATTCTTACGTTGATCAATTTTAATATACTCAGATTTAAATATTCATATTTCCTTTCTTACTTGTTACTCATTTAATTCCCTGAAATTTTACCCAACCATATTTAAACTCAATCTGAGTCGCACACAATAACATCCAAAGGTTAACTTGAACTAATCAACACGTGTTTAAAGCTCTAAAATACACAACCAACCATGTCTGATGAACAAGAAATCAAAGCTGCACATTTTTTCCTTAAATGACCGAACTTTTTGTGTTTTGAATGTGACTCAAATGGACATGAATGTTCACCTCCTTCAAGTAGTGTCACTTGGCGACAGTTGTTTCATGAGTTGACCGGTGTAGTTTGATTTCACATTTCAACACCATGAATACTAATGGACGTTATGTCAGCAATGATAATGATTAGCATTCAATATTTTCCATTTACTATTTATTCTAACTTTTTTTCTTCTCCGGTTGACGTATTTTCCCATTTAATTAGCTATGAGTATTTTGGGAATAAGTTGAAAACTTATATAAAGGTTCAGGTTCAACTAGTATGATATATCTATATTTCTACATTAAGAATGGGATAACATCAATTCAATAAATACAGTTTATTTAAAAAAATATATAAATTATTTAAGAAGTTGGATTTCGAATGAGGATTTCTCATCTTTATTCAATAGATATAATTATTATATGATTATAACTTTTAATCAAACATTATATAAAGTCATATAAACTTTAAACCTAATAGAACGTGATTCATATCCTTCTTCTCCGCCCCTTGATCTCGTTGAAGCATCTTTTTTGTTTGCCAATTCCTTTCTCCGGAATCCATCTAAAGACGAACAACTTGATTATATTAATTATTATATTATTTAACAGTTATAATTTTCAAATAAAGAAGTCTCCATGTAAATATGAGTAATGAAAATTCAAATAAAATAATATTAATAAATGCTGAAATTTTCTAATAGTATTTTTAAAGGTTTTTCTTATAATATAATAGCATATAAAAGAATAGCTTTAAGAATGAAGCAATTGATTATGAAACATGAAAAAAAAGATTACCCTTTCAAAACGGCATGAACATAAAGCAGGTAACTATCAATAAAACGCGGTTAGATCATTTGAACATTTGACATTGACAATGATTTTAATGTGAACTCGTAATTAAGTTTCTTTATCAGCGAATAAACTATTTAAATTTATAACTTCAAATGTGTAGTCACTTTCCCAATTTTCTAACTCCTTGAACAAATTTAAATTTCTTTTTAGATTGACTCTTCGGTTTAATTTTCCCTTTTAAAGTATAATATTTTAAAATGGTAAATTTAAAAAACATATATTGTGGTTTCACTTATTTTTAAAAACATGTATTGTGTAATTTTTTATCAAAAACATATCATGTGGTTTGTAAACGTTGGTACAAAAGGAATTTGAATTTTAAATTATGTCAAAAAAAGAATCTTATCAATTTTGAACTTAATTTTTGAAGTTTGATTAATAAAAATACAATACACCTTAATAATAAAATTTAGAATTGTTATGAGAGCACGAATATTTTTTTAATTCAAGTGTGATGAAAAGCTTAAAAAATCATAATAAAATTAAATTTTTTTGAAAATTACTCAAATTTTGATATATAATTCTTAAATAATATAATTAAATTTTAAGAATAAATATCTCCTTTAACATCATTGTTTTCAATGAAAAATATTTTTTCCGCTTTTTGCTAACGATTACAAACCATATGACATGTTTTTGAAAAAAAATTCACAATACATGATTTTAAAAATGAGTGAAACCACGTAACATGTTTTTTAAGTTCACCGTTTATAATATATGTCTTAGTGCAAAAGAAAGGCACTAATCTAGCTTATACTTCGAATTAATGGTACATGACTCATAATCCTTTTCCTAACAGTTAGGCCCATGAGAGATTTTGGCAATTGATACTAATCAGTATGCGTAATGATATGTTTGGTATAATTGTTACTGTTATTTGTTGTTTATAAAAACAACAACTTTTGTTTCCAAAAATTTTAAAAATAAAAGTTTAATAGTTAAAACTAAATGCTTAAAATCTATTGTTTGAAGCCAAATAATAGTAAAAAGGTTCTCATGTTCTCGTAAGGTCTATTTGCTTAATGAATAAATTTATTTGAACTAAAAACTTTTAGGTCTTTTTTGGTTGGTGGAATGAAATAAAAAATGAATGTAAAAGATGAGAATTTTTATGTAGAATCTGACATCTGAGGGAATAAATAAATAATCCCAACTATAAGAATTATGGAATAAATATTTTTTTTTTGAAATAAATGAATAGATATTTCATAATTCTTACTGTTGCACTAAAAAGTAACACGCCTAGCAAGTATGTTAGTGTCCAATTGTAAAGCGGCAAGTAAGAATATCGTATCTCACAAGGAGGTTTTTAAGTCAGTTTGCACCTATCATGAAAAACGGGCTAATAGAAGGGTAAATGTGAATTCTTGAAATTTGGGTTTTACTCAACGATGTAAGACTAGCTACAATACTTTAAACAGAATTGGAAATTGATTTAAGTCAAATTAATGAAAGACTCTAGTTCAGTCCACTCACATGACAATCTAAGGTAACATTCCCTAACTTCAGCGCAAATCCTTGCTTAACAGTCCTATTCCGAGGTCTCTTAACCTTACCTCCCTAAACCGCCTACTGAGCTAGTTTAGTTTCTTACTAAGCTAAATATACTTCACTTTTCAGTCATTCACATAAATAACCGAGTAACATTAAGTCTAGTTAAGTATTCATCAAGTGAAACCCAGGGCATATTAACATTTATCTCTCTATTTCATGTTAAGTATGTGTGTGAAGATTTTCTATGCTGAGCAGGTCACCTTTCGGTTCTTGCTACTCAACACTATGCATGAAAAGTGATCAAATTTCATTTCAACAATAAATTACTCATCCACACAAACATTCAAACTAAGCAAGGAAATCGTATTTTACAGTGGAGGGAAGATCTCCTTAGACTGTCTTTTATAGGGCAAACTGAACCAGATGAAAGACTACTCACCCATCTCCATTAATGATTCAAACAACTCCATAGATGAAGAAACTTAAAGAGTAATAAAAATTTGCAGAAAAAGTAAGAGAAAACTGAAACTTGAATAGTAATAGATAGATAATAGTGGCGGAAAAACAAAAGGAGCTTAAGGGATATACCTCTTAGCTTTTCCCTCCAAAGGGTACATGGCTCCATAAAGGTCCCAAAAGCCAAGGTCATTTCCAGCCACATGTTCACAAAAATATCTCGATTAATTGTACTTACATGAATAAAATAATGCCCACTTACTAATCAAATGGGCAACTAGAATTAAAGCAACCAAACTAAGTTACTTTCAAAAAGCAAACTAAATTTCTTCCCAACCACATCAATTTCTCTCTTCTGGTGACACTAGCAGCGGTCTTCTCCTCCTAGCGCAGCCCGTCTTTTCCCATCTTTTTGCCTTTTTCCTGCATCGCCTAGGAGATCTCTTTCTCCAAAAGAAAACCTGAAATACATGAAAGTCTTCATAAAATCTGCTCATTCTTGTTTAGTTTTAACCCAATTATTCCTAGCTTTTGATGACATATTTACTACCTATCACCAATAGTAACTAGGAATATGTATTCCCTCCGATGTCGAAATCTAGACAAAAACTCTCATTTTTTATTCATTTCTATTCAATTTCATTCTGGCAACCAACCAAATGAGCCATTATACTAATAGCTAATTATTAGTCACACATTTTGTTAAAATGGGGTAATTAGATTTAAAATTAGATTTGCATCAAATATTTTTTCTTATGAAGAGATCTGTATCATATATAAGTATATGTCGAGCATGCTTTATTAGGACTATAATATTAACCATTTGAGCTAATTTTTTGGACTTTAATGTGTAAATTTATACCCAAATGATGGAAGATGAATAGAAACAGATTTGAATCGTACATTTTTCCATCCTTTATATTGAAAATGCCACAACACTATGCAAAGTCGAGATTCAATATGGTACGTCGAGTATAAATCAAATTTCCCCGTACGAATTTGCATTTTCGGAAGATTAATAACAATAGATTTGCAAAGTTTCTTCTTCGTATGAAAATAATCGCAAGAGAAAAAAATGATTTTTACATCAATCTAATTTTCTATCATTATTCACCTTGAAAAAATCACATTATGTATTTAAGGATAAAATTAATTACACTTAAGTCCGTAATTAAAAATTAGGTATGCGATTTTGACAATAAAAAATTTGTGATATATTCTTGTTTGAAGTTTTATTTGTTGTGAATATGAATTTCCTTTCACTAACCCAATTTAATTTTTTTTGAACGGACACTAATTAACCAAATTTATAATATTAGCTGATTGAGTTGTAAGTAGTAGATTCTTTTTCTAACAATTTGTCAAAATCAATATCCCCTAGAATTATTAGGCACGTAGCAAAAGATGTATGGGCATGGGGTATTTATTTAATTCTCTAATTGTTTTGTTGAATTTTAGAACTTGTTGGGTATCAAGTCGTGACATTGATCATTGCAACTAGGCAATTATATTGCTTCTGATTTGTACTTTGCTTGACTTAATCGCAAACATAATTGAAGCAATTTGAACCTAATTTTGATGATTTCTTTTTAAAATGATCAGCAATGATAATGACAATAATAGTTTATTTAGATTTTCTAATTGGTATAGGCTACTTAACATCTAATTCTTTCTATTGAGAAACAGAAAAAGTGAAGTTATTTTTGTCAACATTTTGAGCAAATACACAACTTTAAGTTATTATACCAATTGATTCATTGACATGCTATTGAATTCACTTGCATCAAAACATAAACTTTCACGCCTTTAAGTATAGAAAACCATTTAATACTTTTAAGTCTAGAAAGCTATTTTATAGATATAAACGCATGTACCTTATCTTAGATATAAATGGAATGTTTCTCAAAATTTCTCCTTTTCAATTTTTAATTTAAAAGTGTTTTGTAAGGAGATTTTAACTTATGATTCAGACAATGAAGTGTTTCTGATAACTTTTTTTTAATTTAAAAGTTAAAAATAAGACAGAAGTTAAAAGTAATTCAGACTTACTTTTTAAAAAAGTTACTTATAAGACATAAATGACTTTTTGAGAAGTTGTGAGAAACACCTCCAAACTTAAACACATTTGGCAACTGGTTTTCTTTTTGCATGTTTTTAAAGATTGGAAATTTAAGCACAATGATATATTTTAAAATTGTAAAAGGATCAAATCTGAGCTTTGAAGAGGTATTTGTACTATCCCCTACCATTTCACATGCTTCCTAAAACAGCGAGTATATATTTTTTTGGAAAAGTTTTACTTGATTTTTGAAAACCAGTAGAAAGTAATTAAGTAGTAGGACGAACATTAATGAGAAACGACAAACATTAAAATTACGAATTTCAATTGTCACTCAATATCAACAAAAGTAAGACCACCCCTTAATCCCGCTCGACTTTCCGTTGTTAGGACGTTATCAAACTTTTGATCGATTTATTGCCACTTAAACATTTTCAAATTCAATTTTTTCAGTTTAAGCTCGCCTAATTCGATTTTTTCTGTCTATGCTTCGTCTCATCCGATTTTTCCTAGCTTAAACACAAACTTTCAAGATACTAATATTTATAACAATTATAGTTCAATTTGTTTAACCTACAAAAAGTTGTACAGTTGATAAAACTAATACACATCAAATGTGTTCTTAACATAGAAGTCTCGTTTTGAGTTTCAAAACGAGAAACAATGCGGCCCAAGCTCCAAAAAATATGAACTTTGAATACAACATATCAAAAGAATAACACTTATAAAAAAATAATATTTTTGTAACGAGTTTTTTATCACATAATAATTAACAGATATTTACGCGTCTCAATTTTTTTCTCAAATGTTTTAATATTTTTTATATTATTATTCAGATTTTAATTAAATTTATAATTTTAAATTATTTAAAAATTAATAAAAAATAAAAAATATAAACCCGGTTATATCCCGACTAGGTTTCAGAGATCCTTTCCGTTTAACTATCACCTAGCATCTTTTAAAACCCTGCTACAATAAAATCCCGTACATGCCCAAAGTATACATAAAATGATAAAAAGAAGAAACTTGAATGGGGAATAAATCCACACGGGTAATCAAATGAAAGATACTTGACCAAATGAAGAATACATAGGGAAATTGAAAATTAAACCAATCCATCTCTATGTAATAAAATAATGTTTCATTTAATTTTTTATTTATATATTATTATTATTATTATTTAATTATTAATAATAAAAATATTATTATTTCTAAAAATAATTAATTTGAAAAATGAAAAATAGAAATATAAGTGAAGAAAAATTATTATAAAATTTTATAAAAAAATAGAATTTGAAGAATAAAAAAATGTGAACTTATATAAGAGTTGGACGGTAATGCACTCGCACATTCACCAGACGGTGGATTGATCAGGAGGATTCAATTGAAATATTGAATAGCCATAACACTTTTCTTTTCAAACTTTTCATAGACTTTCTTTAATAGACTTATAAGGCATAAAAATCACGTGGTTATGATTCTGAAATTGTAAATGCCCTTAGCTTATAAGTTATTTTTTAATCCTAAAAATTGTTGAATAACTACAAAAAAAATTTAAAATTTTTTTTATTAAACTTTTTACCAAAATATATATATATTTAGGATAAATAAACTACTTAGCACTTCAAAAAAATTTTACGAGCTTATAACCACCGACAACTAAAATTATCCAAATAATTAATTGAATAATTCCATATCCCACCATATTTGAATTTATCCAATTCAATGATCAATTTATATATAAAGATGATAAATAAGAAACCAAAATTGGTAAACCCAAAGCTTGTGAAGAACCTAAATCACAACCTAATTGGGTTGTCTTCACTCTCTTTGGTCGGCCCTTCCAAAGGGCATAATTTTGATTTGATTTCGGAATCTACTCTTAAATCCTCTCTCTGTGGCCATCAAACCCTCACAAGATTTCATCTTTCTTTCCATCTCCTAAACCCTTTTCCTCTCTATCCCTAATTCCTCCATTTTCACTCTGCTCTGAGACCTCCCCATCTTTCTCTCTCTGATGCACTATTATCCGTTTTCGCCATTTGTTACAATGGTTTGATTAGTAATATCTGAGTTTTCCCTTCTGTTAAACCAATTCAAAGCATGAATCACCCTTCAACTGTAGCTCAGGAATCCGGTCCCGCCTTTGATTTTGTTGGGCAATTGGGTAGAGTAGCTGTTAACTCAGCCTTTCAGAGCGTAAATTCAAATGGGTGCTCTTCGTTCAATTCAAATTACTTGTTTTTCGATACTCCAGCTGGGCAATCGAAGCGGAAATTCGGTGCTTCGATGAGCTTGGGGAGTCGAGGTGCCTCTAGTGTTAGAAGACTGTGGAGTGAGTTTAATAGGGCTATTAGATTCCATTGTGACAGAATCCCAATTGGGTTTGCTTCAGTTAGGGTTAGTTCTGGAGATAGTAGCAATGGATTAGGGGATGATCGTTGCCCTGTTGAAGGGGGTTTGCCTTTGAATGGTGTAGAAGCTGAGACTCCTAAGAAAGTTCTCATTTTGATGAGTGACACCGGCGGCGGCCACCGGGCTTCTGCTGAGGCTATTAAGGCAGCTTTTAATGAAACATTTGGGGATGATTATCAGGTCAGTTTTGAATTGGTTTCAGTTGCTTTTGTTTGCTGAATTGTTGATTACTTTTTGCTCAAATTTTAATAGATTAGGGACTAAATTGGTGATTTTGAGAGTGGGGGAAGTAAGTGGCTTTTGATTAATATTTTAAGTGGAAATTTAGGTCTAAGACCAACTTTGGGCACACTTGATTGCGCTTAATTGTTTATTATCCCACATTAATGGCAAATTAGTAAGCCTTATGTCACTAAGGGCTAGTTTGGATGCTTTTCCAAAAAGTTCCATTTTCCTGATGTATGAAAGAAAAGATCGTGATGTTCTATTGTGCATTTTTATTTTTATTTTCTATGTCCACTAGTTGTAGCATCAATATAGAAAAGATTTAGTGGAGGCTTTTACTGGTTTTAGATTATGTATTTTTTGTATCATGTTCTTTGTATTAAGAGTGTGTGTAAGTTGTAACAGGTGTTTATCACTGATTTATGGTCAGAACATACACCTTGGCCATTCAATCAATTGCCCAGAAGTTACAATTTCTTGGTCAAGCATGGACCTTTGTGGAAAATGACGTATTACGGGACTGCCCCTCGTGTTATTCATCAATCCAATTTCGCTGCAACCTCAACATTTATAGCGCGGTAACATTTTTGTTCCTGTGCTATTTTATATTCATTGGTTGGCTTTTCTTGTGTCCATTGCAACATTAACAACGGTTTTTTTTTTTGGTTTTCTTGCTTGCACTGTACTTCCTAATATCATATTTGAGTCCTTATGGATTTTATAACCCGAGTCGTAAGGATTTTTTATTTTGTGGCTTCTTGAGTTGCTCAGGGACTTAAACATAGCTTTAAACTAAAGCGTCACTCTGTAGATTTCTTCCTATTCCTCATCGTTATGCTGAATTGTTCTTTTCTCGGCATTTTCTACTTAAAGCATACTGATGGCTGATTATCGTTTTTTCTAGTAGCATTTTTTTTGTATTTGTACTTGGTCCTCATTTTTCATACATTCATTTTTTTAACAGGGAGGTTGAAAAAGGCTTGATGAAATACCAGCCAGACATTATTATAAGTGTACATCCCCTTATGCAACACGTTCCTCTTCGTATATTGAGGGCAAAAGGTCTTCTTCAGAAGATAGTTTTCACTACAGTAGTCACCGACTTAAGCACCTGCCATCCTACATGGTTTGTTTTTCATCTAACTTCACGATTTCATAAAAATTATCCCTAATGACAAAAAAATTTGATCTTTTTGCATTTATGTTTAGGTTTCACAAGCTTGTCACAAGATGCTATTGCCCATCATCAGAGGTAGCAAAGAGGGCACTGAGAGCCGGGCTTCAGCCTTCCCAAATCAAGGTTTATGGCCTTCCCGTGAGGCCTTCTTTTGTTAAGCCTGTTCGACCAAAGGTTGACTCTCGTTTTGATACTGAATTTAGCCATTGATCAGGTTGGGCTACTTATTTAGGGCCAGTTTGGCTTGCTTTCCCAAACAGCTTTTCCTGATAAGTTCAATTTTCAAACTTTTCCTATGAGCAGCAGAGTTGATTTCGGAAAAAAAAATAAGTCTGATGGTTCATAATTAAATAATACGAATGACCAAAATGTGTTGTTCAAAGTCAAAATATGTAGTTCTATACAAAGTTTGTGAAAGCAACTCATTGAGACAGCAGCTTGAAAAGCAATGCCAAACATTCCCTTACTTATCTTAAGCTACTGCATTTTGTAGGCAGAACTGAGGAGGGAATTAGGAATGGATGTGAATCTTCCTGCCGTGTTGTTAATGGGAGGAGGGGAAGGGATGGGCCCCATAGAAGCAACCGCTCGGGCCCTTGGGGATGCTTTATATGACGAGAATCTCGGTGGGCCGATAGGTCAGGTGCTCGTGATATGCGGCCGAAACAAAAAGCTGGCCAACAGATTGAGTTCCATCAATTGGAAGATTCCTGTCCAGGTTTTCTTCTATTCTATTCCCAATTGGAATATTCCTCTTCATTGTGTATTTGGTATCAAGTAATGTTTCGATGTATCTTAAAAGATTGACATATGTCTTGTCGAGACTTTGATTAGTTTTAGGCCTAATGCGTCGAACTTGTCCCGAAAAAACCTACTGCCCCCTTGAACTTGAACTTTCAAAGTGACCCCGCAACTCCTTTAACTTTCAAAAAGTGCACCATTTTGCTCCATGAACGTAATGCGTCAATTTCTTATTGGAGAGAGAGAGTCAGAGAAATGACATATTTGAAAAGTCAAACCAATCAGAACTTGACACGTGGCTTTCATGTAGTAAAATGGTGATGTTTTTGAAAGTTGTGGGAGTTACAGGGTCACTTTGAAAGTTCACTCACGGGATAATAGGTTTTTTAAGACAGATTCGGGTACTTACCGATGTATTAAGCCTTGATTTTATAATTTAGAGAAACTTATAAAGTACAAACCAAATTCCTTTCACTTAGGTCAAGGGTTTTGTTACTAAGATGGAGGAATGTATGGGTGCTTGTGACTGCATTATAACAAAGGTATCTGTTTTTCTGTTAAAATATATATATTTTTTTCTTTTTTCAATTCTGTATTTGATTCAAGTTCACTAAGTTTTCTGCTGTTGTAGGCTGGCCCGGGAACAATTGCAGAAGCAATGATACGAGGCCTTCCTATAATATTGAACGGTTACATCGCTGGACAAGTAAGTTGGTTAGCTTTGTTCTTGATTACATCATAGAATATGTAAGAATGATGTTCATTTGATTGTTGTTTATTGGTAATGCAGGAAGTAGGGAATGTGCCGTATGTAGTGGAAAATGGGTGTGGGAAGTTTTCAAAGTCGCCGAAAGAAATAGCGCGAATAGTTGGGGAATGGTTCGGGCCAAAGGCAGACGAGCTGCAGGCCATGTCGCAAAATGCATTGAAGCTAGCAAGGCCAGAAGCTGTGTTCAAGATAGTAAATGATCTTGATGAGCTGGTTAGGCAGAGAAATCTTGTACCCCAATATTCATGTGCCACTTAGCATTTTTCCATTTTCAAATCTCTACCAATTTTTGTGCTGAGCCTCCAAATTGTACAGTTGACTGATCTTATTCTGAAAACAAGTGGTTTCTTTGAAGTGTAGAATCGACATTGCCCATCTTGAAAATTGGAAAAAAAATGTTTGTTTTAAGTTTTAACGGCTTAAAGACCTTTTAGGACCTCATGGTTTTTTCATATTGTCCATTTGATTTATCTGCTATACATGTTACTCAATTACATAATGTGTTATTCAATTGTTACTTTTATGGTCCTTTTAGAACATAATATGTGATAATTCGCTAAAATATTTTTTACCACATAGACTTCAAAAAGTTAACTAAATGCAAACCATAAGGATCAAATGGAATAATTGTATAGTACAAGGATTAAAAAGGTAATTATGTACACAGTACAATGATCAAATATGTAACATGTATAGTAGAGCTAGAGGGATTAAGTGTGAAAACTGGTTATGCCACTGGGCTTGAAAAGGTCTTTATGCCAAGTTTTAACTCTATAATGTGTTAATATTTTGGTAGCCGTTAAGAATGGATATTTCACATCGTTCTCGGAAGATTCACTGAGCTTGTATATAAGCTGCGTCCAAGAAACCTTAACTTGAATGACGCGTTTTAAAGCCGTGAGGTTGGCTGTAATCGGTGCCAAAGCGAACAATGTCGTTCAATATGTTTATAACATGTTATCAGCATGACCGCGATGAGAGGGTATGTTAGGAATGAATATCCCACTTCGCTCTCAGAGGATCCACTGAGCTTGTATATAAGTTGGGTAATGGAAATCTTAGCTTGAATAACGCATTTTAAAGTTGTGAGGTTGGCTGTAATCGACGCTAAAGCGGACAATATCGTTCAAGCTGTTTATAACAGTAGCTTATTTAACTTATAAGCATATTGTATTTAACAATAAATACAGTCCTATTTTCGTAATTTTTTTAACATATATATATATATATATATATATATATATATATATATATATATATATATATATATATATATATATATATATATATTTATATTTTCTTCACATACTTAACTCATGATTGAACCTTAAAATAATTTTTCTCAAAACTTTTAGGTGAGAATGGAAAATAACAAATAATAATATAACATATTTTTTAAATTTACTTTATCTTTTGCCAAATAAATATTTTTAATTTTTGTTGTGAAAAGATGAGCGATACAAAATTTAGCTTGATATTAAATGCGGTACCTTTTTACTAGCAACGCTTCGGATGAGTTATGGTGATTTTATCTATAACAAAGTAAATATTGTTTTGCATCTTATCATTATTAGATCAACCATTACATCATTAATAAAATGATGATAAATGATAAAGTAATGAAAACTTTATTTTTAAGAAAATCACTTTAATAGTTATTTATGTTTTAACATTCTTCATTCTCTAACATGACGTGTCAATACTTTTCATCTAAAAAATATAATAATATTTTCATGCTAAAGTAAAATATCAACATGTTAATAATTAATTAAGTTATTGTTTTGTTATAATTTAATTCATATAATATAGAATTCAAAATCAAATAAATAATTTACAAAAATTCACTTCTTAAAATATAGTTTTTATCTATAAAATAATTACCATATCATTAATATGAAGTTTAATGCATCTATAACCTCCCGAACTTATCCAAAATGAGCTCTTGTTACCCTAAATTTTGAAATGTGACAGATAGCTCGTTGTACTTGTTTTAAACGCGTCACTTTACCCACTCATAGTCACTTGTCAGTTTATGGTTGGATTGATTTTTCAAAGATGTCAATTTTTTAATGTTTTCTCTCCAACCGAAAGCTGACACATGTAACTAAGAGGGGCAAACTGATACATTTTAAACAAATTCAGAATGACAAGAGCCTGTTTTGTTCAAATTTTAAGAGAAATGTAAATGCATTAAGCTTTAAATGAACTTCTAATCTACATGTCATGTTATCCAAGAATTCACAAATTACCAAAGATGTTTTAATTTGAGTTGGATTCTAGAAATTGAAAAGAATATATTTTTATTATTTTGAGACTATCTAAACTAAAAATGATCATAAAAACAAAATTATGGTTAATTCATAATATATAAATCACAATGATACAAAAAATATGGACACATTTAATTTAATCAGCGGTTAATAAAAATCAGTCGCTAGCAATTGTTATTAAATGGTCAAAAGCACAATTTTGGCAAACACATGTTGCCTACTTGAGTTATGCAAGTGAAGTGAGAACTGAAAAGTAACAATAATAGATAGGCAGCCGCGTGGCCAGGCTCGAAGCGACGTCGTAGTAGTGTATTTTGTGCTAGAGTTGGGAAAAAGCTGCAATCTCTCTCCCAAATCAAAGACCTCTAATTTCCAATAAGATCAAAAGAAGAAGAAGGAGATGGATAAAGGAAAAGCAGTGATGGGATCGGGTCGTAGATGGGCCATCGATTTCTCTGACAATTCAAACGCCCCTTCGTCGAGGGACATCCCCGATCCCCCTGGCTTTTCTCGCGCCTCTCAAGATCAGGTTCTCCTCTACCTGTTTTTCTGCTTTTTTTTGGTTTACAATTTGTATATGTGTTACTATTCACTCAATTTACCTGCCGATTCTTAATTTGTTTCATTTGAATGCTCGGCAGGATGATTCGGCTGTGACCAAGCAAAAAAAGGATGCTGAAGCTAATTGGAAATCTCAGGTTAGTCTCTATTCAATTTAGTCTTAGTTTTCAGCTGTGAATTACTTTTTGGGTGGATAGAGATATATGTGAGAAAATGAAATTGGGGATTTATGCTTGCATTAAGATCTTATCAATAGCTAGTTGGAAAAAGATGTTAAATGACAAGGATTTACTTTAAATCAACAGCTTAAATTGTTAAGGATACAATCTTTGAAGGGGGTTTTGCAAATATTCAGTGTTTCAAGTCAACGGCTGTCTGTGTAGTAACATGCTCTGCTTAAACAATTTTTTAGGCTATTCGGATTGGTATTGCAGGGTAAACGTATGGTGGGTTAAGTTTTTTGTATTTCAAACTTAACAGTAGCACACTGTTAAATTGTCTTTCATGTGTTAAAAATTTGGTTTTGTATTTGTTTTCATCCTGTAAAATCCTGAATGGTTATTGGTTTTAGCTCATAATGGCAAAAAGCAGCTATCAAGAGAGAGAGAGAGAGAGATAAAATAATGAGAAAGACAGGAAATTATGAATTGCCATGCTCACTATAGAATCTTCAATTCAACAATCAAACATGTCATTAAATAGGTAAGAAGTCATATATTTAGGAAGTAATGAACTGATTTGGTCATGTTATTATTTTTTCTGAGTTCTTTTCATTGAATGTGCATTCCCTCAGTTGTCCTGTTGTGATCCTAATCTTCTTTGAAATTATGGAATAATTGAGCATTACCTAATTGATAATTATCAGGTTATCTATTCAGTTGCATGATTTTTTTGTAATGTGAACAGAAAGCTTGGGAAGTGGCACAAGCCCCTTTCAAGAATTTGATGATGATGGGATTCATGATGTGGATGGCTGGAAATACAGTTCATCTATTCAGCATCGGTATCACATTTTCAGCTCTTTGGCAGCCCATAAGTGCCCTTCAAGGTGTCGGAAAGGGTAAGTTGACTACAAATTCTTATCTTTTCGTTATCTCGTTTCAGGTAATATATTTCCCAGTAGCTTTACTACCTGGCTCTTACTAGATCTAGAATGTTTAGTAAGTTCAATCATCCAAAGTTTTTCATTCTCTATGCAGTTTTTGAGCCGTACAAAGATAGCAGAGTAGATCTTCTAGGGCCTAAGTTGGTTTTCATTGCCCTTAACTTGGGGGCCTTAGCATTGGGTGTTTGGAAGGTAAGATACACGTGTCCTTGTCTTCCTCTTTTTTAAATTTTAGGATCACTTTGGCTGTGTTTTTCCAATCTAACTTTCTGAAAAGTTCCATTTTCAAGCTTTTCCTATGAGCAGAAGAGTTGATTTTGGAAAAAACAAGTGAGACAGTTCCTAATTAAATAGTATGAAGGACCAGAATGTGTTATTCAATATATGTAATTTTTATAAAAAGTTTGTAAGAGCAACTTATTAGTACAAAATACCAAACAGGCCCTTAGTTTGCCACTCATAATCTGCTGTCGTTGCTTTTGGCAGTTGAACTCGTTGGGGCTTCTTCCAACACACGCTTCAGACTGGGTCTCATCCTTACCTCCTGCTCAGGTTTGTATCAATCATATGTTATTCCCGCGCAACTATTTAAATTTGTAAAATTCATGTATAACTGAATAACTGGAACTGATTTCTTTTGCTGTGAACTAAATAATCTGATTCGGACAAAATTATGTCGATAAATATGATTGCAAAAATGTCTTGCTTCATTTCTCTGTTATGAACTTCAAAACACTGTTAAGCAGTATTCTTCTAGTTAGGAGTTGTTTAGTATCTTTTCTAATTTTGAGTATACATGCCGATTTTCAGGAGGTTGAATATTCAGGAGGCGGCATTCCCTTGCTTTAATGCACTTCCATTTGTTGTCAAGTATCAATCCAAGAAGCAGTCGAGGCACAAAGAACTACACAGAGAATGCGATTTCGATGTGTGTGGATGTAGCGGCCTGAGACGAGTTCTGGCATATAGATTGAGCAAGTTCGATATGGAAACTGTAGCAGCCTTTGATTTGTTGTTCTATAATGCAGTGGACAGACTATCAATGAATTCCCATATTTGCCTGCTGTTTTCGCCCATTTTTCACATTTACGAACTAATGATGGTCTTTGTATCTGAAATTCCAGACTCCTATAGTGTCGGGACCTAAAATGCGTTTGTATTGATCTGGAGATGCTGTGAGAACCTAACTATGTTGGGATGATGTAGTTGTACTATGTCAACTTTCAGGTTGAGGTGTCCAAGTTGTCTCAAAAGCCCGCTGCCTCATGAACTTTCAAATGATCCGTAACTATCTCAACTTTCAAAAAATGCATCACTTTGCTCTTGAATGTCACATGTCAACACCTGATTGGTTTCACTTTTAAAAAATATTACTGATTTTCTTTCTCTAATCAGTAGATGATATTTTTAGGCTCTGCTTGGGAACAAGTGATTTAAGAATCATGAAGGAATGGAAAAGAATAGATGGTAAATTAAAAGATGGTATGTGAGAGAAATATAAAGTATTTAGAAGTATTTCGGTGAATAAGAAAATTACATGAACATCCTTCAAGGGAGATGTGTTTATATATAAATTCACAAATGAAAATTAAAAAAAAAAAGAATATCAGCATCCTCCCAAATTTGCCCAATTTGGGAGTAATGAACAATAACAAAAATAGTAGGAAGTGATCGGAAGACCCTCTTGTCAAATACTCTCAAATTCTTTTTTACTTTCATTCCAACCACAAGATCAAAGTTCCCCGCCCTTAAAATCCTGTGAAACCCCCTCCCAAATAGTATTTTAGAAAGTTGAGGTAGTACGAGATCACTTTGAAAGTTATTCAGGACACTTCCTAATATATTTAACCTTTTTATAAAAATACTAGAAGCAAAAGATATTCCTCATCTCGGAATATAACTGAATTTGCAATCAGCAAAGAAAAACCAAATCAGCAAAGAAATTTTTGGACTAATATTTTACCAAATAATTGAGATTTATTAAAAGCAAATTAATATTTGTTCAAGATTATATTAATCTTCTTTCTCTTGGATTAGCAAAAATTGGCGAGTGCAAAATCTAGAGAAGATCAATGGAGTTTACACCAGAGCAACTGATCCAATACAACGGTGCTGATCCATCAAAGCCAATTTATGTAGCTGTCAAGGGTCGCGTTTTCAATGTCACCACCGGCATTACCTTCTACGGTCCAGGCGGCTCATATTCCATGTTTTCCGGCAAGGATGCCACTAGAGCTCTAGCTAAGATGAGTAAGAACGATGAAGACATTTCTCCTTCCATGGATGGCCTTACT
>CATIWQ010190886.1:0-18271 GCA_949673415.1 Euphorbia schlechtendalii | reverse complement strand
TACGGATCTAGACGCCCTAATATTAAATAATTCACCGCAGAGCAACACATGAGATAACTTTTCTAAATCTAGGGTAGATGAATTATGACACTTATAAGAACATGGATAACAATAATACTATGCTTAGTACGGGTCGCTCTCACATAGCCATATTTAGCAAGTTACAATTCCAAAAATGTTGGCTCACAAAACAGTGTTATAATCACAGATCTAGTGATTATACACAGTCATGTTAACCCCGAAATCACTCTTAAAGTTAACTCAAAAGCATATAACTTGATTAATATAAATGTCGCAAGATGAAATACTCGTCATTACACAGACATATCATAAATTTCGAAATAGAAAGTATAAGCAGAAAACAAAGTAAAGTTGTAAGGTATGCAAGTGAAAGCTAAAGTTGATCAAACCGTATCCACTCTTTAATGGGGTCATTAATTCCAGCAATTCATGTGTTTACTTTGAATTCGGTCTCGACTTGTACAGAACCTACTCTAGGTGCTATTCTGTGTGAGTTCAGAATAAAAGAATGTTGAAGAATGAAAACTTTTATTGATAAGTGCTTTGCAATTACACTCATACAGCAATCGCTTGAATTTGTGTAGAAATCTAGTGATCGAAATAAGTATCAAATCACTTATAAATTTTTCTCACTAAGACTTTGAATGAAGCGAAATCTATTTATTTTCACTCTCTATCTATGCACGAATACTATCATTCAATGCCTACTACTCATTTCCCACACCATGCCCATGAAATTTGTTGAATTTGTACTCTATTTTAGAGTATGAAGGGTGGCTTCTATCCAAACGAAGAGTCGTATCAATTGGAGAAGGGATGCATCACTTCAAAATGATTGGATGCAAAGATTCATCCTCATCCATAATGGAAAGGCACCTTTTCATGATTGGTTGACTTCCAAAATGTGTCTTTTCGATTGACAGTTAATGGCGGTTGATCATTCTTATCCGGTGGTTAGTAGTTGAGAAGAGATAACCAATAACCGTCACAAGTCATGAGCGCAAATCACATGTCGTGATAGTGAATAATGATTTGTAATTTTCTTTTTATGAAGAGTAACAAGTCATGACCACGAATGGGTGTCACAATCGTGAACCATGCTTTTCTTCATAATTCTTCTTTGCAACTTTGCCGATCTTTTACAACTCTGATCCTAAGCCAAATCCTTGTGTTCCATGCATCTTTTTCCACCTTTTCACTCTTTTTCCATAGAATTCCATATTTGATCATTTTACTCCCAAGATTCACCTAGTTTCTGCACTTGCATAAAAAACAACTACATACCACGTGAAATCTTTTATATGAAGTATAAAACGACTCTAAACCATATTGTTTTATGATTGAAATTATCATGATAATAAGTGTAATTATACACTTATCATCTGTGCTGAGTAGGTCATACTCAGTTAAAGATTGAAGATAAACTATGCAGTAAGGCTGAGCAGTTTATTCATTTTTATATTGCTCTCAGCATGCATACTCAGCATGCATATAAAAATTGAACTTGGTAAATAAACTTTAAAAATCTAAAAGTAACCAAGATTAAGCATTCACCCCCCCTCTTTTGTTGTTAAGAGCCTGTTCATGGACCAACAGTTCTTCCTTTCTACAACCCCATTTTGTTGAGGTGTATAAGAAGTAGAAAAGCTGTGGTCAATTTCATGTGCTAAACAGAATTCTTCAAAATGGAAATTCTCAAATTCATGTCCATGATCACTTCAAATCTACTGATTTTAGTTCTTATTTTGTTCATTATCCGATTACTAAGATTGACAAAAGATTTATATGTTTTATCTTTGCTTCAGCAAGACTATCCAAGGAAATCTCGTGAAGTAATCCACAACCACCAAATAAAATCTCTTACCACCCATGCTCACATGCTGAACTGGGCTGAAAAGATCTAGGTGGAGGAGCTCCAAAGGTCGCTTAGTTACTACATGATTAATTGACCTAAAGGATTTCTTCACTTGCTTATCGAGCTGGCAGCTGAGCAAAGTTTATCCTTCTTGAAGCTGATATTGGGTAAACCCACAACTACTTGCTTTTTGGATAGTTTGGACAAAATGTTCATATTTATATAACCCAACCTTTTGTGCCAAAGCCATGAATTATCCTCCTTAGATACAAGACAAACATTAGTGGAGCTAGGGGATAAAGCAATCATATACACATTATTGATTTTAGGAATAAAGAGTATAGTTGAGTCAGTCTTACAGTCAAGAACTGAGCAACCTGTTGAGTCAAATGTAACCTTTCTTCCTTTGTCACAAAGCTGGGCTGCACTGAGCAAGTTGAACTTTAGTCCTTTGACTAAAGAATCCTCTTCAATTGAAGGAGAAACACCAACAGTGCCACAACCCACAATCTTTCCCTTTTGGTTATCTCTGAAATTGACACTTCCATTTCTTTTACGCTCTAATGAGATGAACTAACTTTCATCTCCTATCATATACCTTGATCATCCACTATCCAAATACCACATTCTAGAGTCATTAGTGGATCTAAGGCTCACCTCAGCTTGTGGGGATTTCCCTTTATTATGCTCAGCTTCCCAATCAGCAATAGATTGGTTGCTCTTGGAAGCAGATGCTGAGCTCTCGTCCCTTCGATCTTCTATTGCCATTAAGCAGAGGTTGGCTAAATCTATTGCTTCTTCATCAGATGGTGAAGATTCTTCAAAATCACTCAAGGTGGTAGCAAGTGCCTCATTCTTCTTTGCGAACCTCTTCTTATATTCGTCCTTCTCGATCTTTGGACAAGATGACTGGATATGGCCTTTTTTACCACAGCCAAAGCACTTGATATCTTTGCTGTGTTCCTCCTTGAGTCCTTCCTCAGCTCCATGTCGGTGTTGAGCTGACTTGTTTTTAGCGAGAAACTTCTTCTTGTTGAACTTCCCATCCTTCTTCATGAAGCATTTGAAACGCCTGGTCATAAGGGCCATTTGCTCATCAGAATCGCAACCAGTGGATTCGTTAGAAGAATGATCTTTTAGGACAATGGTTTTTCCCTCTCTCTCCTTGCCTTTCCTCCTTTTGGAGTCATCGATATATTTCATCAAGGACATTTCCTGAGTTAGCAAGGTGCCTTTCAGCTCATCATAGTTATAGGTCTTCAGATCATGAGCCTCCTCGACCGTGCTCTTCTTGGCATCCCACTCTAAGGTAAGAGTCCGAAGAATCTTCTTCACCATTTCTTCCTCAGTGAACTCCTTATCTAATCTTTTTAGTTTATTAATGATATTAACGAACCTAGTATTCATAGCCTAAATACCTTTATTAGCGCCCATTTGGAACATCTCATACTCCCTTGGCATGAGATTGATCTTCGACTCCTTAACCTTATCAGTCCCCTTTGTAGGTAATCTCCAGCTTCTTCTAGATTTCATGTGCTATCTCATAGCCTGAAACCTTGTTAAACTCTATAAGATCTAGCGTATAGTGTATGTAATTCATGGCTGCGACATTCTCTTTGAAAAGCCTTAAGTCAGCGTCATCATAATCCTTTGGATTGACTAGAACTTGTTCTCCATTCCTAACTATGGTAGGAATTCTAGAGCCAAGCTCAACAGTGAGCCATGCTTGCATGCTTTATGATTGGATGAAGTTTTTCATGCAATTTTTCCAAAACGTGTAATGATTATCGTCAAACAATGGTAACCTGGTTACGGACATTCCTTCTTTAAGGAGAACTGTCTATCTTGAGCCATAATTGAAACTATTATAAGCCATTTGAGATCTTTAACTCAAAGATGATTAGTCTAAAAGCTGATGAATGCTCCGATATCACTTGTTGGTCCTAAATGGCTTAATATTAACAACAGAGGGGGGGGGTGAATGTGTATCTTGGTTTCTTTTTTAGATTTGTAAGAATTGTTTTACCAAGTTATGTTTTTAGATGTGTGCGGAGTTTATCATGCTGAGTTGGGTTTAAAAACTATAAATTGCTCAGCTTTTTTAGCACAGTTTTTCTTCAATTGCTATCGAGTACTTTACTCAGCTCAGATTGGTTTTTTCAAGCAAATACTTATAAGAATAAGAGAATGATGGATGAGCAAGCACATTAAAGGCAAACGAAAAAGGTTAAGAACTTTTACACTGGGATTTATTCTAGTTCAACCCCTAGCCTACCTCTAGTCCCCGGATTCCTTTTTAAGCTTTAATCCACTAGTTATTCATTTCTTCCTTAGGCAGAGAAGCCTTTACAGTTGGTGTACGCAACTAAGGAAAGTTCATTCCTTTCTAACTACCTCTCAAACTCAGTTTAGGTACCATTTCTAAACTGACACTCAGATTTCTCAAAGAAAATGCAAATAGAAGAATTCAACTTATAGAATCATTGAATCCTTTACAAGGTTAAATCTTAAGTGATATTCTCTATAATATAAATAGAAATGTATAGTTCATGTTTGCTTAATTGCTTGAATTTGAATTTCTGAAAGCTAGGAGTATTTGAATAGAGTTTCAACTCTTAGAGAAATTCGAGGTGATTCACCAAGTTTGAACGTCTGCTTTAGTCTTCTATTTATAGTTGAAGGTCTTGGAAGTAGCCTTAGCAAAATTCTCGTTCTGACAGCTTTCTCAATTTCTCTTATCTTCAAATCTTTCGAATTTTCATGTTTGAAAAAAAAACACATACGTTTAGAGACAGAGATTTCAAACTTTGAAACGCAAGATTAATTCGTTAATCTAAAGAGTCAAAAACTCATTTATCTTCAAGTAATTTGTTTTGATAGAGGGGCACGTGAGATGTAGCGTAGAATTTTATAATTCGTTGACTTGTTGATGTTGCAGAGTTGCGCGGAGACACTAAGAAGCGGCGCTTGTCAGAGGAATCCTTCTACCTTGGACTTTAGTGAGGAATCTCCAACATTCCATACTGACAACTTTTGTCTATGAGGGCCACTCGAATATCTTCTTTACTGTTAGTTCCCTTTCTCCTGAAATGCATCAAAGGGATATTCTGATTCTCATAGAAACCGTTAAATGCATATGTGTCAAGTATTTCTCTAAGTGTCAAAGAACTCAGTTTTTATAATAAAAAACTTACTTAGCTTAGCTAAGTCTAAATCTCATAAACTACGTAATACTAAGCATAACTCATCTTTCCTTACTCCAAGCCGTAACTTAATTAATCACATAGCAAACCGAGTTGTTTTCCCTTAAACAACCTCAATTGAAATTCATTAATTAAGAATCTACTTAGTACTCAATTAATTTCACTAACCTAGTTAGTTTGTTATTTCCAAAACATTTTAAGTATTGTGAAGTATTATTAACTTGGGTTCAATAAGTATTAATCTCAGCATTGATTCTAATCTTTAATTTTGGGAGCGCCACATAACACTTCTAGTTGAAGTGGTCTATAAAAGCTGAAATTTGAAAGTGAGATAAGTTACTTGCATCTCTGAAATCTTAATCATTTTCAACAACAAAAGAACCCTAATTTTTTCTTTCAAATTCCTTTCCTTTTTCATCTACAATGGCAAGAACCAAATCAACCTTCGTTCTTCAAGGCAACTCAAAGAGAAGCAATAATGTGAATGCTGAAGGTAAGCAAGAGATGATTACTTTCCCCTCTGGGACAATATTCACTAAAGTTGAATGGGGCTTAAACTTGGATTTTGGTCTAGTCTATGAAATCTACTATGAAGGTCTGTTGAGGAATAAAATCCTTCACAAAGTAATCAAGCAGCAAAACTTGAGTCAGTTTAGCAACTAGAGGGACCGGCCATTGTTAGCTTAATCATAAGTTTCTACTAGAATCTTTATACCATTTAAGGGTATAATGATGCTCTGTTGGTGGAAATTGAGGGGAACACCCACTTATTCTGCTCGAGGTTGCTAAGGAGTATCCTCAATATGCCATGCAAGGGCACTCAGCTTAGGAAGACTGGTGATGAGGAGGCTGTGCTGGTCCTTGAAGATTGGGAATTACCAGCTGATTATGGATTAGGTGGGATTTCTGCATCTGGAATGAGTTGGGTAGCAAGAGCGTGCCATAAGCTAATGGTGAAGCTGCTGCTACCAAAGATGGGTACCTCTCAAGCTTCACCTATTTTGAAAGGTGTGGGATTTATATGGTGAAGGTAAGCAACTTAATTGGTCAGTGATAATTCTTCATCATTTGACCAAAGTTACTATCATCTACCATTAGGATTATCTGATCATAGCTTTGATGAAGGAAGTAAAGATGCACATCTCGTCCTTTGTTGGTGGTCAAGGGGAGACAGTCATCCTAGTGAAGAAGACTTTAACTATGATGCACTTTAGAAAGATGTATCGTGATCAGGTGCATACTATGTACACCAAGACCTAAGATGCCAAAAGAAAGGTTAAGGCTGTACCGATAGTATTCCCTGTGAATATAGCTAAGGAGGATGAAGAAAGCTTCATGGTGGATTTTAAGAGCAGCGAGGACATTAGTGATAATGTTCCTCTTTTTGCAAAGATGGAACCAATCTCTTCTGCCTCTGCTCCAAAAGCTACGACCTCAAAGGCAAGGAAAAGCTTGGCAAAAACAAGGGTAGGAGATACACCTACCCAGCCCACCAACAAGATAAAGGAGATAAATGAAAGCTGAAAATCGCACTTAGAGGGAAGCTGATGCAAGATAGCAAGCTGAGGAGAAAGAAGATACCTTAGAGATATAAGAAACCTTTCACTAAAAGAAGTGCAAGTTAGTTTCTTCTGAGGAGGATGATGGCTAAGGGGATTACAAGAAAAGCAAAGAGGACCCTGGTACCATCAGTCATGGTGCTGTAGCTCAAGTTGAGGAAGTAATTACCAAAGCTAAGGGGACTCAACGCAAGCGTATTGCAACCAATAAACCACTAACAAAAAATGTGCAAGTGGTGAGTAGTGATGAGGATGCTAGAGAAACCACTAAAATCCTCAATCAGGGAGAATCTGCTCTTCTTGATCCCAGCATCCTAACAACATCTTTCACTTAGGCTGAGACACTTCCAACTCAGCCTGAAGTACCTCAAGCTGATGATCGCAAGGTTTTGACTCTACTTATTCTGAGGGCATATATTTTGTAATAAAGCTAAAAACCTTGTTCCCCACTCTTCTACTAACAAGTTAAGAAGTTCAAATATGAATAGGTTTTGTCAATACCACTTATCAAATAGAAAAATGGTGACCATAGCAAGTATATAGTTTCGATGTAGTTTTAAAAGATATCGATCCCACAGGGAAGGAATTCGGTTCTAAAGACCAACAAGAGTTATGGGGTAAAAGAAAACAGGGAATTTTATTAGAGGGGTTTGGATGATAGACGGATGAATGGATAGATGAATGAACAAACTAGAGAAGATGTAAAATATAAAGATATCTCTAAGAACAAGTTTAGCAGAGAAAACAATGCAAAATCATCAAGAATATTTTGTACACTAGATAACTTCAACAAATACGGTTATAGAAACCCTAATATTCAATAATTCACCATAGAGCAACACATGAGATGACTTTTCTAAGTCTAGGGAAAATGAATTATGACACTTATAAGAACTTGGATAACAATATTACTATGCTTAGTATGGGTCGCTCTCACATAGCCATATTTAGCAAGTTACCATTCCAAAAATGTTGGCTCACTGAATAGCGTTATAATCACAGATATAATGATTGTACACAATCTTGTTAACCCCGAAATCACTCTTAAAGTTAACTTGAAAGCATATAACTTGATTAATATAAATGGCGCAAAACAAATTACTCGTTATGACACATAGACATATCATAAACTTCGAAATAGAAAGTATAGGAAGAAAACAAAGTAATGTTGTAAGGTATGCAAGTGAAAGCTAAAGTTGATCAAACCGTATCCACTCTTTAATGGGAGTCGTCAATTCCTACAATTCCTACGTCTACTTTGAATTCGGTCTTGACTCGTACTAAACCTTCGCTAGGATGCTATTCTTTATGAATCTCGAATTAGAGAATGTTGAAGAACGAAACCTTTTATTGATAAGTGCTTTGCAATTGCACTCATACAACAAACGCTTGAATTTGTGTAGAAATATAGTGATCAAAATAGGAATCGAATCACTTATACATTTTTCTCCCTAACATTTCGAACGTAGCAAAATCTGGATATTTACACTCTCTATCTATACACGCATACTAACATTCAATGCCTTCTATTCATGCCATAACCATGCACCACTCTCAATGCATGAAAATGGTTGGGTTTTGAACCCTATTTATTGAGTGCAAAGGGTTGTGTCTATCCAAACGAAGAGTCGTGTCCATTGGTGAAGAGTTGCATCATTTGAATGTGATTGGATGCAAACATTCATCTCATCCATAATCGAAAGGCACCTTTTCATGATTGGTTAACTTCCAAAAGGTATCTTTTTAGTTGGTAGTTGATGGCAGTTGATGGCTGTTGATCGTTGTTATCTGGTAGTTGGTAGATGAATAGAGATAACAAATAACAGTCACAAGTCACGATCGCGAATCACATGTCGTGTTTGGGAACATTGGTTGGCAGTATTTTGTTTATGAAGAGTGACAGTCACGACCATGAATAGGTGTCACGATCGTGAAATGCTGTTTCTTCATGATTCTTCTTTACAACTTTTCCAATCTTTAATAGCTTCGATCATAAGCCAAATTCTTGTGTTCCACGCATCTTTTTGCACCTTTTCACTCTTTTTCCATAGAATTCCACTTTTGATTATTTTACTCCCAAGATTTACCTAGTTTCTGCATTTGCATAAAAAACAACTACATACCACGTCAAATCTTTTATATGAAGTATGAAATGAAATAAAACCATATCATTTTATGATTGAAAATGTCATGATAATATGTGTAATTTTGAACTTATCACACCCCCACACTTAACTTTTACCTTATCCTCAAGGTAAACACAATAGAAGTGTATAAATTAGTATTCAAGTTCGTACCACATTTGGCGAAAGACTATTGTAGTGAGTATCACATTCCCACGTTGCATAAGATTCAAGTAAAGGTTCCAAATTTCCCAAAAATTAGTAATCTGCAATTTATATAGTCTAGTTTCATACCTTTGCTCTTAATGGAGAGTCAACCTAATTGTATCTTCATATAAGTGTTATATGCTTAATCAAATATTTCCTTCTCTCAAGTATAGTATAAAGTGTAAAGGAAAAAAGGAGCACACTTTGGAAAGTTTAATCTCAAGGCATTTTTAGGTAACCTAGGATGCTAAAAACACTCTTAGTGGTTGCATTTTATGCTCCATACCACTCTACCCTTTTTTTTAGTGGTTGCATTTTATGCTTTATACCACTTTCTCTCATTTTTTTCTTTTAAGCATATGTTTTTTAAGTACAGATTCGTAATTTGCACCCATTTTTCTTGCTATGCTAGTTTTTTTTCACTCATTGAATGTTTGCAGTTTATGCTCTGTACCATTCTTCACCTTTTGCATAACTCATTGGTTATCCTTTCTTTCTTTTGATTTTTTCTCTCAACACCCTCATCCTTTATTGATCACTTTCAAAGTATTATTGCTATAGTTTCCCAACACTTTAAACACACTCAATACTTATAGGACGTAGTCGAGAATTGCATATAAACCTCATAGTAAGAAAACTACTAGATATCACTCCACTACTAACTTATCTGTAGCATTAAACTAAAACTATATAACTTATACTAATTCATGTTGGATTGAAGTATATATCGAAACTTACTTGGAATTTGATTTTGAATGTTACTCACAACTCATCCTTGCCAAATGTTAAATGTTGTACCAAAAACTCACACTCTCAACGTGTGTTCATACTCGAAACATCATGTTCGAAATATGCACTAACATAAAACTTAAAATACCAAACACTCAAAATAACCTTGGAACATATGTTAGTATAGTATAGGTATGGATAATGTATAAACAACACAAAATTAATAAAAATTTTCATATTCTTCAATTTTTTAATTTTTTTTAATTTTTCATACTTCAAATCCTTCTATTTCTGATTCGAAAGACGCCAAAATTTTTCCCGAACTACGCGTACTTGGCATGCTCACGCTAGAAAGAAAACTCATTGAATAAGCAAGAAAAATATGTTAATAACGAAATATAAATACCTGAAACCAAAAATAAATAAATATATTGACACATAAATATATTTGCCCGTTCTCTGGTAATTCGATCTCTAGAATGCACTTTCCTTCCCCAACAACGGCTCCAAAAACTTGATCGCAAGGTTTTGACTCTACTTATTCTGAGGGCTTATATTTTGTAATGAATCCAAAAACCTTATTCCCCACTCATCTACTGACAAGTTAAGAAGTTCAAATACGAACAGGTGTTGTTAATACCACTCATCAAATGAAAAAAATGGTGACCACTGCAAGTATACAATTTTGATGTAGTTTTAAAAGATATTGATCCCACAAGGAAGGAATTTAGTTCTAAAGACCAACTAGAGTTACGGGGTAAATGAAAATAGGGAATTTTATTGGAGGGGTTTGGATGATAGACGGATGAATGGATATATGAATGAAAAGACTAGTGAAGATGTAAAATATAAAGATATTCCTAAGAACAAGTTTAGTAGAGAAAAAATGCAAAATCATCAATAATATTTCATACACTAGATAACTTCAACAAATACGGTTATAAATGCCCTAATATTCAATAATTCATCGTAGAGAAACACATGAGATGACTTTTCTAAGTCTAGGGTAAATGAATTATGACACTTATAAGAACCTGCATAACAATATTACTATGCTTAGTATGGATCGCTCTCACATAACAATATTTAGCAAGTTAACATTCCAAAAGTGGCGGCTCACTAAACAATGTTATAATCATAGATCCAATGATTATACACAATCTTGTTAACCTCGAAATCACTCTTAAAGTTCACTCGAAAGCATATAACTTGATTAATATAAATGATGCAAAACAAATTACTCATTATGACATATAGACATATCATAAACTTTGAAATAGAAAGTATAAGCAGAAAACAAAGTAAAGTTGTAAGGTATGCAAGTGAAAGCTAAATTTGATCAAATCGTATCCACTCTTTAATGGGAGTCGTCAATTCCCGCAATTCCTTTGTCTACTTTGAATTCAATCTCGACTCGTACAGAACCTCCGCTAGGATGCTATTTTTTGTGAATCTCGAATAAAAGAATGTTGAAGAATGAAAACTTTTATTGATAAGTGCTTTGCAATTATACTCAGACATCAAACGCTCGAATTTGTGTAGAAATATAGTGATCAAAATTGGAATCGAATCAATTATACATTTTTCTCACTAAGATTTTGAATGTAGCATAATCTAGATATTTACACTCTCTATCGATACACGCATAGTATCATTCAATGCCTTCTATTCATGCCATAACCATGCACCACTCTCAATGCACGAAAATGGTTGGGTTTTAAACCCTATTTATAGAGTGCGAAGGGTTGTGTCTATCCAAATGAAGAGTCGTGTCCATTGGTGAAGAGTTGCATCATTTCAATGTGATTGGATGCAAAGATTCATCCTCATCCACAATGGAAAGGCACATTTTCATGATTGGTTTGACTTCCAAAAGGTGTCTTTTCGATTGGTAGTTGATGGCGGTTGATGGCAGTTAATCGTTGTTATCTAGCGGTTGGTAGTTGAATAGAGATAACAAATAACCATCACTAGTCATGATCGCAAATCAACTGTCATAATCATGAACATTGGTTGGTAGTTTTTTATTTATGAAGAGTGACAACTCGCGATCTCGAATAGATGTCACTATCGTGAAATGCTATTTCTTCATGATTCTTCTTTACAACTAAGCCAATCTTTAATAGCTTCGATCCTAAGCCAAATCCTCGTATTCCACACATCTTTTTGCACATTTTTCACTCTTTTTCCATAGAATTCCACTTTTGATCATTTTACTCCCAAGATTTACCTAGTTTCTGCATTTGCATAAAAAATAACTACATACCACGTGAAATATTTTATATGAAGTATAAAATGAAACAAAACCATATCATTTTATGATTGAAAATTTCATGATAATAAGCGTAATTATACACTTATCAGCTGACCCGTCTTTGGGTCAATTAGCCAACCCAAAGGTTCTCTTAAATCCTTCCTCTATTTCTTTTGTAAATCCTAAACCTTCTTCTCCTGTAAATCCCTCAGTTTCTAATCTTGTAATATCTGAAATTCCTATTCCATCTGTAAATCCTCAATCTCAAACTTCAAATATGGTAAATTCCCTAGTAGATTTTTCTTCCTCTCTTAACCAAAATAAGATTCTTTCTCTCCTCCTCATTCTCCTCCTCAAAAAGCCTTAATCCCTTCACCTATGAAGCCTAAAACAACCTCCATTTATTTAACAGTACAAACTTCTAAACCAACCGTTTCCTCAAACTCATCTTTTACCCCTCTAATCCCTTAGATTAGAGAAGTTCCTAATGCTGAGAACTCCGATCAACAAGGAAAAGTGAGTGAGGAAGGTACTAAGGTAAATTTTACAGCCAGTGAAAACCTACCTCCAACAGTGATCCAATCCAAGAGGATATGATTGATTCAGCCATCTTGGCACAAATAAGAGAGTTAGCTAGGAAGATCCCAACACTCAAGTCTGATGCTGAGTTGGATGGGGCAGTAAGCAAAATGATACTTGCTTAAGAATTGATGGACTTATCCACGAAGGCTTGGGCCAAGCTACCTGAGTTCGATAAACAACCCTCCAAATAAATCTCTTTTGAAGAGTTTGAAAAGATTTAAGGTATTTTATTTGTGATTCGCAACAACTTAGCGAAAGAAAGTGCCAAAAGTCTAGTGGGAAAGATGGCCTTGATCTTAATCGGCTTATCTGATTCTAGGGCTCAACTCAGCGCAGTTGTCATCTCTGTACCCACATCTACTAATCTCGCTAATAGGGTAGTAGGAAAGATAAAGGGTAGGATGATGCTGGTGCTGAGTAGTTGAGTAGCTTGAATGCCACCCTGGTATCTCAAGCTACATAGTTTCATAAGTTTGGTGAAGAACAAGCTAAAATAAAGAAGTGCATGGACAAAAAGCTTGACAACGTGCTGAAGGAGGTGGAAGTCACCAAAGATATTGAACATAGCATGGTGAAGATATTAGAAGGTATGACCAAGCTAATGGTGAACTATGATAAGAAGCTAGACTGGGTGATCCAAACTATTGATAATGTGGCTAAGAAAACTAACAAGCAGCCTATGCTAAACATTGATCCTCTCACTAACAAATTTGATACTATATGCGAAGAGGTCAATGATAACACAAATGAATCTATAAAGATGGTGCAAAAGGCTATTTCGGAGGCTATGAGCAAGCTCTTCCCAAAACCCACTGAGTCTCAAGACTCGGACAATGGTCTCTCAGTGCATAAAAAGCTAAATGTAATCAAAGGAAAACTCGAGGATATGCAAAGTCATGTAGATTAACTGGTGACAATTAGAATGCATGACGTAAGGGATACTGACTTCACTATAAGATCTATATCATCAATATGCCCTAGGATCCTTAACATGGAAGCGAAGCTGAAGATCGCATTATCTACCTCAGATTTCAGAGCTCTATTGTAGTGCTTACAATAGTTTTCTTGCCAAGGGTTTGATCAGATTGCACATCTTTCCATATGCCATCACATGCTTCTTTGCGAGCGCAATGATGAAGAATTGCACATAACCAAAGGAAAAGAGATGATTGAACAAGAGATTTCTCCATTCATCATTAGAAAGAAGGAGTACTTTCAGTGTGCCTTGGAATCCTTCAATATATATCTTGAACAAATTGTGAAAGATCAGATAACAAAGGGGGAGAAGGTAGCTTAAGATGCTTTCTAAACTATGAATTTGAATAGGTCATCTCTGCCACTTCTACCAAAGCGACCTCCACCTTAGCCCCCGCATCAGTCTTAGTCTTCGAGTCAACACTAGCAATCGTAATAGCAAAGCACTCACTCCAAAAGCTTTGTATGGCATTCTTCTCATTCGTGCAAATAAGTAGTAATTCATAGTATAGACTAGACTTGTAATAGGGCTATATTGTAAACTTTGTTCAGAACACAATTTGTGTACTACTAAGTATTTTTTACTATAAATGAAAATTTACAAGTTTTTTCCTATTCAAGTTAAGAGCTTTTAACTTCTTATTTTGATGTGTATGTATGTTATTTCTGCTATAGAACTGATGCAGGAATATATACAAATACCAACCTCAAAGAAAAGCTGAAGTAAGACAAAGTCCCTAATCAAAGAAAACTCCTCTAAGTATGGGGGAGCTGAGCTGAATGAAGAAGATCCACTCAGTATGGGGAAGTCCACACTAACCAAGGAGTTCACTCAGCATGGGGGAGTCTCACATCATCTATCAGGTATTTCTGTATCTTTAAACTACTTATTCAAATAATTTCTTCTACTACCTAGTTTGTTATCTATTCCAAAATGGGGGAGATTGTTGAACCCAACTTAATAGTACTTCACAAGACTTAAACATTTTGGAAATAACAAACTATCTAGTATAGTGAAATTAATTAAATACTAAGTAGGCTCTTAATTAATCAAGTTTACTTGAATTTGTTTAAGGAGAAACAACTCAGTTTACCAGATGATTAATTAAGTTATTGCTTAGATTAAGAAAAGCTGAGTCAGCTTAGTATTACATTGTTTACAAGATATAGACCCGGCGAAGCTGAGTTAGCTTTTATCTATAAAAGCTAAGTATATTTGACTCTTAGAGAAATAAATGGCACAAATGCATTTAATGATTTTCATGAGGAATAAAATATTCTCCTTTATGCTTTTCAGGAGAGAAATTAAAGAATATCTTCAAGTGGTCCTCATAAACAAATGGAGTTAGTGTGGAATGTTGGAGAATCCTCACTAATGTCCAAGATAAAAGGAATCGTTTGACATGTGCAATTTCTCAGTGTCCTCGTGCACCTATGCAACGTCAGCAAGTTAACCATTCACAACATTCCATGTTGCATTTCACGTGCCTCTCTATCAGAACGGATTACTTGAAGGAAAGGAGTTTTTTATGTATCAAGATAAATAGATTAATCTCGTGCCTCAACGTTTGAAATCTTTATCTCTAAACATCCTGGAATTTGTTTAAAATTGGCAAATTCAAAATATAATGAAGAGAAGAGAAATTGAAGAAAATGACAGAATGAGAAGTTTGCAAGGGCCACTTCTAAGAACTTCAAGTATAAATAGAAGATTGAAGTAATCATTCAAACTTGGTGAATTACCTCGAATTTCTTAAGAGTTGAATCTCTGTTCCATCATTTTCAGCTTTTAGAAATTCCAAATCAAGCAATCCAACAAACACATAGTTTCCAATCTATTTTAATAGAGAGATATCACTATAGATATAACATTATAAAGGATTCAGCATTTTATAAGTTGAAATCCTCCATTTGTCATTCTCTTTAGAAAATCTAAGTGATAGTTTGGGAAGGATACGTGATTGAGTTATAGTTAGAAAGGAAGGTACTATTAGTAATTGTGTCTACCCTCTGTAAAGGCTTCTCCGCCTAAGGAAGAAAGGAAAACACTAGTGGATTAAAGCTTGGAAAGAAATTCAGGGACTAGAGGTAGGCTAGGGGCCAAACTAGGATAAAATCTCAGGTGTTAACATGTTAACCTTATTCGCTTATCTATAACGCGCTCACTCATTCATCATTATCTCAGTTTATGTGTTTTGCTTGAAAAACCAATCCGGTCTTAGTACTCAACAACGATTAAAGATAAACTATGCTAGTAAAGTAGAGCAGTTTATAGTTTGTAGACCCAGTTCATCACATTTGACTCAACACACATCTAAAAAATGAACTTGGAAAAGAATTTTTATAAATCTTAAAAAGAACCAAGTAAAAGCATTCACCCCCTCTACTGTTTATATTAAGCTGCTTAGGACCAACGTTAGCCATGGAAGTGAGATTGAAGGAGTTTAACTAGGCAAATGCTAGATTTGACTAGTTAAACATGATTGATGAGAACCACTTGAAAGCCCTTGACCATTTTCATATGCAGTGCATAGCGAGAGCTTATAATAGCAAAGTCAAGCATCAAAAGTAGCCCTTGAAAGCGGGGGACTTGGTCTTAAAGCAATTGAAACCCTATAATGTTGACACTAAGGGGAAGTTCATGCTAAACTTGGAAGGAGTGAGCGGAAGATATGGAATGCGATGAGCCAAGAGCGCGCTAGATGAGAGGCGCTATCCACAGTGGTGTTTTTATGAGAAAATAAAATTACCGGGTCGGGGACCTGAAAGGTTTTAAAGAGAAAGGAAAAACATTTTATATCAGTCAAAACCCGAATCCGCCATCTCTTAGCGTAGAGTTGCTACCTGGATTAGATCTTCCGGGAATTAAAGTCTTGTGAGGCTTAACGTCCGGGGGACGGCCCACTAAGGCATAGAGATTCAGGTTTGGGATAAGTTGCTTAATTTTTATTGGATCACATTATATTACATCTACAGAAATAGTATTTCTTAGTTATCCATATTCGTACGTAAGTCATTTTTGTGTTCATAATGTATAAATTAACTTGCATGAGGAAAGCAGTAAATCCATACATGAAGCAATAAATGTGGAAAAGTAAAGATTAAAAATTACATAACCTCGAGGGATGCAACAGCCTGCCTAATCTATTAATTGCATTTCCTCAAAAAAATAATTGAAATCGCGATGCCCGAAGGAACATAAAATCCTAATAATACATCTAACCTAATCTATCTACATCCACAAAGGTTAGCACAAGGCATAACGCAATGTTTGCGCGTATGTTCGATTTGATTTTGGTGAGGCTCGAGTGGCCTAATAAAAAAAATCGATGATTATAAATCTCATATTTAGAAATAAAAAGGTTCATTTTATTAACACATTGGTTGCTCATTTTAATTAGTGAAAATGCTCGCATGGTAAAAATACGAAGACTGTTATCCGGGAATAATTTTGATTCCCTTCGTGGGGTATTTTAACATGAATCTTCAATAATTGCTAAATTAAAATAAACAAAAATGAAGAAGAAGAAATATAAAAATTACATAATAAAAGGAAATAAGATTAATCAGTAGTCAATATGTAGAATAAAATAAAACATAGAAGCTTACCCTTTCGATGCGAATTCACCTTTGAAATACACGCTTGACCTTTGGGAGTGCTCCTCGTTTGTCTTTAAATTTTTTTAGAGTTTTGTAAAAGAAAGATTGGTTCAGAATTAAAATGTGACATTAATCCAGAAAAAGGTTGTTGTAAAACGTTTGAGTTTATTTCGTATTTTTCTACTAAAAATTGTCGATCCTCAAAACTGAAAATCCCCCGATATTTGTAAGGGAATTTTCCCGAATAATTAAGGGTCTCAAAAATTCCGGCGAGGGGGGGTGTACTCGCCGGAATTCTGGCGAGGCCGGCTTCGCGCCATGCCGCAATTCGTGAGCGAGGCTGAATAGCCCCGATTTTTTTTTCTATTTTTAATATTTTAATTTAAATTAATTAATTTTTTTATAAATATTAAAAAAATATTTTTTATTAATTAATTTTTACTAAAGTCCAATTTTTCTAAGTCCTTAAAAAATAATTCAAGTCCTTAAAATAAATTAGCGGAGGGATCAAGAAAATACCTGACTAATGCGGTTGGGTGACTGTTCGTTTTTTACGACGGCTTGCGTTTGATAGACAAGTGTTTCTTCCTTCGATTGCATTCAATATGTGCTCCTTGTGAGTTGACCTTAGGTCGATTTTTACCTTTGAAACTACCGGGGTAAGGTGCTTGAATCTGTTTCAAAGGCGATCAATGGTAGTTTTCATAAAATGTTGATCTACTCCCTGTGTCAAATTAGAGAAACTTAGGAGGTACATATTTTTGTTTTAATTGTTTTATTAAGTTTATGCGAAGCAAAAAATTTTGCGCCTTCAATAAAAAATTTGAACATGATGAAATAATAAATTTAGTAGGTTAGGAAAATTTCGGGGATGTCCCTTTCACCGCTCTGTTATATTAGGAGCCTTTGATTGGAGAATATAGGAGAGGTGGGGTTTGCTTCTTTTCCTCATAAATAAGTTCACTTTCTCTTTTCTTTTTTTCACTTTTACGTCCTCATTCTCTCCCTAACTATTTTCTCTCTTCCTTCTCTCTAAAGATGTTATCGAAGGTTGTTGGGAGATAGCTACCCAGCCCCAAAGGGGCTCGGCGGTCTGCCGAAGCCCCCATGGGGGGCTCGCTAGAAAGTATATGGTGAGGCCCCTTTGTTTTAATTAATATATA
>CATIWQ010190834.1:0-20136 GCA_949673415.1 Euphorbia schlechtendalii | reverse complement strand
ACCTGATGGAGGTAAATGACTCATGTCCCCATATATTTAGCATTCATGAAATTTCTTTGTCTCATTGATGCAATCGGCTATCATTGTAATCCAAAAATAACCATGTTGCTGAATTTTCTTCTCTAAGGCCAAGCCATTCATGTGAGGGACACAGTCTGCCCCATGGATGCGATTCATAATCAGGGTAGCTTTTTTTCCTGTAAGGAACCATAGTAGCTAGCCATCACTAGTGCACTTTAAGAGGTCTTCACTAACAATCCTAAACTAAGCTCCTAACCGACAAAGGGATAACCATTCATAGTTTGTTACCCCTAGAGGTAATTCTCCACCTTGGATTAACCAGATTATATCCCAATACTAATATTTCTTATTCATGCTAATAGCTGCTAAGATGGTGCGACAATAGAAGGGATCTTTGGAAGATTGAAGGAAAGCATGCGTGATAGGTTGGGATTGGGATCCTTCCCACATGGAGGCTATGGTAGCCAGGGAATCCACCATCTGATTCTCATCCCCTAGCATATGATGGAATAAATAATTCTTGAATTTTATGGCCAACTCCTAGACTACGTCAAGATACGATCAAAGAGACTCTTCCTTGATTTCCCAATCTTCGATAACTTACTAAATAATTAGTGCGGAATCATTGGTGATAGTGGCTTTCATTGCACAACCATTTCTCAAGGCTTGCATAGCGAAGAGACATGCCTCGTATTTTGTTCCATTATTGGTGTTTGGTAACTCAATGTGCTTAGATATTAAGATGACTTCATTCTATGACATTACCAAGATAACCCCAAGACCTGCCCCTCAATGATTCCGAGCTCCATCAAAGAACATATTCCACTCTTCATTCACTGATTCAAAGACCGTAAGCTGCTCATCAGGAAAATCTAAATTCTCAACATAATTAGAGTTGAGGGATTAATTAGCAAGGAATTCTACGACCGCTAAGCCCTTGATCACCTTCTTTGTGACATTCAATGTCAAATTTGGAGAGGAGAAGCAACAAGCGAGAAAGCATGCCGGCTAATGTCGGAGTGTTGGTTCGTAAATAAGCTAATAATGACAGCAGAGGGGGGTGAATGTGTTATCTTGGTTACTTTTAAACTTTTACTGATTTGTTCGCCATGTTCAGTTTTTATATGCGTGCTGAGTGCAATATAAAACTGTACAAACTGCTCATCTTCGCTGGCACAGTTTATCTTCAATCCTTAGCTGAGTAAAACTTACTCAACACAGATTGGTTAACAAGTGAATAAGTGAGTGAGAGAGATATGAATGAGCAGATTGCTGGTAAAGCAAATCGCTTAGAGTTAGAACGATAACACTTAAGATTTTATCTTGGTTCAGCTCCTAGCCTACCTCCAGTCCCCGGATACCATCTCCGAGCTTTAATCCACTAGTGGTTCATTCCTTCAATAGGTGGAGAAGCCTTTACAATGGGTAGACGCGATTACAGAAAGTACCTTTCTTTCTAACTACCGCTCAACTCAGTTTGGGTACCCTTCTCAAATTGACACTCAGATTTGAATAAGAATGCGAACTGAATTCAACTTACAGAAATATTGAATCCTTAAAATGTTAATATAAGTTTCTCTCTATTACAAACTGATTGGACTATTGATGTTTTCTTGATTGCTTGTTGTGGAATTTCTTTGGAAGTAGTAGAAAATTGCGCAGAGTTTTTGCTCTTAAGAAATTCATGGTGATTCACCAAGTTTGAACGTCTACTTCATTCTTCCATTTATACTAAGAAGCTCTAAGAAGTAGCCGTTGCAAACTTTACGAGATTGTTGGTTTTCAATTTCTCATCTCTTTGATCTTTCAAATCATCCCGTTGGAGACAGATTCCAGGATGTTTAGAGATAGGAATTTGAATGTTCAGGCATGATAAAATTTCGTTGAAAATTCTCATTTGTCTTCAAGCAATCTAGGTTTGAGAGGGGCATGCTAAATTGCAACGTGGAGTCATCCCGTAGGATGACATTGCTGACATTGGCAGAAATGCGCGGAGACTCTTGAGACGCGGCATATAACAAACATTCCGTTTACTTGGACTGTAGTGAGGATTCTCTATTAGCCGTACTGACATTTGACGTTGTGAGGACCACATGAATCTTTCTCAATTTCAACACCTTTTAACCTAAAAGATACTAAGAGAATATTCTGTTCCATCACAGATATCGTTAGCAGCATATATCATTTAAGTCTCTACGTGTCAAAAGAAAGAACGTGCTTTTAATTAAGTAAAAGCAGGAACTCAGCACGAGCTGAGTAAGATAATTTCCAAACTATGTAGTACTCAACATACCGTCAGCTTTTCTTACTCTGAGTCATCACTTAATTAAGTATCTACCAATACTGAGTTATTCTCCCTTGAATAAACTCTAGTTAGCCTTATTAATTAAGAGTTCACTTAGTATTCAATTAATTTCACTATCCTAGTTAGTTTGCTATTTCCAAAACTACTCAATACTGTGAAGTATTATTAACTTGGGTTCAACACGGAGATTGGCACATATATTTCATCGGATCAATCTTTGGCCCTGTTTGTTATCGGGAAAATATTATTCATGAAAATATTTTTCAGTTATTCCGGCATTTTTTCATTTATTTGACTAGCAACACATCTTCTTTTCTTCGTTTGATAAACAGAGTTATATCTACTTTTCCTCTTTCATATCCTTTGCTGATCAAGAAATTGGTTAGCCTCTCATTCCAAGCTCTTGGATCATGCTTTAATCCATAAAGAGCTTTCTTCAGTTTAAAGACATTCTCTAGATTCTTTGCTTCTTCAAAGCCTAGAGGCTGGCAGATATACACTTCTTCTTGAATGAATCCATTCAGGAAATCACTTTTGACATCCATTTGAAACAATTTGAAGTTCATATGGGATGCAAAAGCACAAAGGATTCGAATGGCTCCAAGCTAGGCTACTGGAGTATAAGTTTCATCATGATCGATTCCTTCTTGCTGATTGTAGCCTTGAGCAACAAGCCTGGCCTTGTTCCTGACAACAATGCCATCTTCATCTAGCTTGTTCTTGAAAACCCATTTGGTACCGATAATTGATTTCCCTTAAGCTTAGGAAAAAGATCCCAAACATCATTGCGCTTGAACTGATCCAGTTCCTCTTGCATTGCGATCATCCAATAATCATCTCCTTCTACATCTTCAAACTTCTTGGGTTCGATCAATGAAATGAAGGTTGGATGACTCATTATCCTACTGAGCTGACCTTGTGTCATCACCGGATTATGAAGATCATCAACTATGCTTTCTAGCGAATGTTTGTGATGGACTCTAATCTCTCTTGGAAGACTCAGATCAACTGCTAGAAGATTGACAACTGGATGCTAAAGTGGAGGTTGATCTTCACCATCGTTGAAATTGATAGAAAGATCATCATCATCATCTTCTTTAGCTTCCTCAGCTGGGGGATTCTATGCTGAGTTGGGTAGCACAGCTTGTGGCATACTAAGTTGATTTAAAAACTGGGGGACTCCTTCATCTTCATCAGATGGATGTCTTTCTGCAATGTTAGTTTCATCGAAGTCTACATGCATAGACTCCTCCAAAAGGCCAGTTCGCTTGACATATATTCTATATGCCCTGCTGTTAGTTGAGTATCCCAAAAAGATACCTTCATCAGACTTAGGATCAAACTTTCCTAATTGCTCTTTGGTGTTAAGAATATAGCACTTACAACCAAAAGATCTGAGATGACCAATCTTAGGCTTGCACCCTCGCCAAAGCTCATAGGGTGTCTTCTCAAGAATTGGGCGAATTAGAACCCGATTCAAGATATAATAGGCTGCCCCAAAAGTATTTTGATAGATTGTTATCACTCAGCATGGACCGAATCATCTCAACTATGGTCCTATTCTTCCTTTCTACAACCCTATTTTGTTGAAGTGTGTAAGGAGAAGAGAAGTTGTGGTCAATGCCATGCGCTGAACAGAATTCTTAGAAATGTAAATTCTCGAATTCACGTCCATGATCACTTCGGATTCTATAGATTTTATATCCTATTTTATTCATTATCCGGTTACTGAGCTTGAGAAAAGATTCATAAGTTTCATCTTTGCTACTCAACAAGACTACCCATGTGAATCTCGTGAAGACATCTACTACCACCAGAGTGAATCTCTTACCACCTAAGCTCATTAGCTGAACTGGGCTGAAAAGATCCAGGTGAAGTAACTCCAATGGGCGCTTCGTTACTACGTGATTTACTGATCTAAATGATTTCTTAACTTGCTTACTAAGCTAACAAGCAGAGCAGAGTTTATCCTTTTCAAAGCTGATACTGGGTAATCCCACAACTAATTGCTTTTTGGCCAGTTTGGACAGAATGTTCATACTAATATGACCCAACCTTCTGTGCCAAAGCCACGAATTATCCTCCTTAGGCACAAGACAAACGTTAGTGGAGCTAGGGGATAAATCAATCATATAAACATCATTGATCTTAGGAGCAAAGAGTATAGATGAGTCAGTCTTACAGTCAATTACTGAGCATCCTGCTAAGTCAAATATAACCTTTCTGCTTTTGTCGCAGAGCTGGGCTACACTGAGCAGATTGAACTTCAAACCTTTGATAAGAGAAACCTCTTCGATTGAGGGAGAGATACCGACAGTGCCACAACCTACAATCTTGCCTTTCTAGTTATCTCCAAAACTAACACTTCCATTTCTTTTACACTCCAATCAGATGAACTGACCTTCATCCCCCATCATTTGCCTTGAGCATCACTATCCAAATACTACATTCAAGAGTCATCAGCGGATCTAAATCTCACCTCTGTTTAAGGAACCTTTCCTTTGTCATGCTCAACTTCAGAGTTAATAGTGGAATAAACTCTACCGGAGGTAGATGCTGAGCCTTCACCTCTATCTTCAATCGCCATCAAGCAAAGATTGGTCAAATCAGTGGCTTCTTCATCAGATGATGAGGATTCTTCTGAGTCGCTCCAAGTGGCAGCAAGTTCCTCATTTTTCTTGGAGAATCTCTTCTTGATCCTGTCCTTCTTCATCTTTGGATAGCTAGACTGGATGTGACCTTTCTCTCCACACCCGAAGCACTTGATATCTTTGCCGTGCTCCTTTTTCGATCCTTCCTCAGCTCCGTGCTAGTGCTGAGTTGACTTGATTTTGCCAGGAAACTTCTTCTTGCTATTGAACTTCCCATCCTTCTTAATGAAGCATTTGAAATGCCTGGTCAGAAGAGCCATTTGCTCATCAGAGTAGCAGCTAGTAGACTCATCTGATGAATCTGCTTTAAGGACAATGGCTTTGCCCTCCTTGCCCCAATTCCTCTTGGTGTCATATGAGTATTTCCTTAGAGACATCTCATGAGTTAGCAAGGTACCTATCAGCTCATCATAGCTGTAGGTCTTAAGATCATGAGCCTCCTAGATAGCGCTCTTCTTGGAATCCCACTCTACTGTAAGAGTGAGGAGAATCTTCTAGATGAGCTCTTCCTCGCTGAACTCCTTTCCAAGCCTCTTCAGTTCATTAACAATGTTAATGAACCTAGTATTCATACCATGAATACCCTCACTAGCTCCCATTGAGAACATCTCATACTCTCTTAGCATGAGATTGATCTTAGACTCCTTGACCTTGTTTCCTGAGATGTTTCACATAGGTAATCTCCAACTTCTTCTAGATTTCCTGAGTTATTTTACATCCTAAGACCCTGTTGAACTCAGTAAGATCTAGCGCATAGTGTAAGTAATTAATCACTACAGCATTCTCCTTGAGAAGCCTCAGATCAGGGTCATCATAATCCTCTGGATCTATTGGGACGCGCACACCGTTCCTCACAACAGTGGGAACTCTAGACCAAGCTCAATTGCGAGCCAGGCCTACATGCTTTGTGACTGGATGAAATTTTTCATTCTATTTTTTCAGAATATATAGTGATTACCATCGAAGAGAGGTTGTCTAGCAACAGACATTCCCTCTTTGAGGAGAACTGTCTGACCAGAACCGGAACTAAAGTTATTATATGCCATTTATGGATCTACTTAAGGTAATTAGTCTAGAATATGAGCAACTGCTCTGATACCACTTGTTGGTCCGTAAACAGGCTAATAACAATAGCAGAGGGGGGGGGTGAATGTGTTATCTTGGTTACTTTTAAACTTTTACTGATTTGTTTGCCAATTTCAGTTTTTATATGCGTATTGAGTATGCGTGCTGAGTGCAATATAAAACTGTATAAACTGCTCAGCTTCGCTGGCACAGTTTATCTACAATCCTTAGCTGAGTAAAACTTACTCAGCATAGATTGGTTAACAAGAAAATAAGTGAGTGAGAGAGATATGAATGAGCAGATTGTTGGTAAAACAAATCACTTAGAGTTAGAATGATTACACCTGAGATTTTATCCTGGTTCAGCTCCTAGCCTACCTCCAGTCCCCGGATACTGTCTCTGAGCTTTAATCCACTAGTGGTTCATTCCTTCAACAAGCGGAAAAATGTTTACAATGGGTAGACGTGATTGCAGAAGGTACCATTCTTTCTAACTACCGCTCAACTTAGTTTGGGTACCCTTCTCAAACTAACACTCAGATTTGAACAAGAATGCGAACTGTTGAATCCTTACAATGTTAATCTAAGTTTCTCTCTATTACAAACTGATTACAATATTGATGTTTGCTTAATTGCTTGATGTGGAATTTCTTTGGAAGCAGTAGAAAATTGTGCACAGTTTTTGCTCTTAAGAAATTCTCGGTGATTCACCAAGTTTGAATGTCTGCTTCATTCTTCTATTTATATTGAGAAGCTCTGAGAAGTAACCATTGCAAACGTCACGAGATTGTTGGTCTTCAATTTCTCATCTCTTTGATATTTCAAATCTTCCCCATTGGAGATAGATTCTAGGACGTTTAGAGATAGGAATTTGAACATTGAGGAGCAATAAAATTCCATTGACAAATTCTCATTTATCTTCAAGCAATCTGGATTTGAGAGGGGTGCGCTAAATTGCAATGTGGAGTCTTCCTGTTAGATGACATTGCTGATGTTGACAGAAACGCGCGGAGACACTTGAGACGCGATGCATAACAAACATTTCGTTTACTTGGACTATAACAAGGAATCTCTGATAGCCGTACTGACATTTGATGTTGTGAGGACCACATGAATCTTTCTCAATTTCAGTGCCTTTTAGCCTGAAAGATACTAAGAGAATATTCCGTTCCATCACAGATATCGTTAGTAGCATATGTCATTTAAGTCTCTACGTGTCAAAAGAAAGAACTTGCTTTTAATTAAGTAAAAGCAGGAACTCAGCACGAGCTGAGTAAGATAATTTCCAAACTATGTAGTACTCAGCATACCGCCAGCTTTTCTTACTTTAAGTTATTACTTAATTAAGTATCTACCAATACTGAATTATTCTCCCTTGAATAAACTCTAGTGAGCCGTATTAATTAAGAGTTCACTTAGTATTCAATTAATTTCACCATCATAGTCAGTTTGCTATTTCTAAAACTACTCAGTACTGTGAAGTACTATTGACTTAGGTTCAACACGGAGATTGGCACATATACTTCATCGGATCAATCTTTGGCCCTGTTTGTTTTTGGGAAAATATTGTGCATGAAAATATTTTTTGGTTATTCCGGCATTTATTTGACATGTAAAATAAGTCAAAGGAAAATATTGTGCAAGTCAACATGAAAATATAGTCTTAAAATAGGAATTTTCTCATAAAAAAAGTTGGGAAAAAATTTTACCTTATTTTTCTACTTCACATTCCTCCACTATTATCAACACCACTTCTTTCACCCAAACCAACATATCCACCACTTCCTCCACTCCACTCCACCAACCATCACCATCACTACCACCACCTCCTCCACCCTGCCACCATAACCACCACCACATCTTCCCATGAACACCACCACCACTAGCAAAACCAACACATCCGTCACTTCCTCCATTCTGCTACCGCCACCATCACCACCACCACCATCACCTCCTCCACCCTACCGCTGCCACAATCACATCTCCACCATCATGCACACCAACACATCCACTACTTCCTCCGCATAGCTACAAACCACCATCACCACCTCCTCTACCCCACCACCACCACCACTTCCTCTACTATTATTACCACCACTTCCTCCACTGTCACCATCACATTCACCTCCTTCATTTACATTTATTTATATTGTATACATTTTACAATATATATATATATATATATATATATATATATATATATATATATTGTTATATATACAAAATATAAATAATTATTAAAAAATGTATATATAAGTTAAAATATGATACTCTATATTTAAATTTGTGGTAGGAAAATATTTTTCAGAAATGAAACAAACATCAGAAAATCTTTTACAGTGATGTAACCAAATATAGAAAAATATTCTATTTTCTTGCTCAACATTTTCCTTTGCACATTACTTTCCTACAAACAAACGAAGCCTTAGCCACTGCTTGAATTTGATAAGACTGGAAGTAATATCTAAGCTTTTTAGTGAGCCAAACAACAGTTGCGCAGGTCTTCTCAACAACTATGTATCGACTTTCATACTCGAGAAGCTTCTTGCTCAAATAATACATGCATGCTCGTGCTTATCATCTTGCTCTTGGAAAAAAATTGCCCATACTAAAAATTCTTCAATGGTTTGATTGGAAGATGAGAGGCTTTCCAAGAGTTGACGGTTTGAGGACTGAAAGATCAATAAAAATATGTCTTGATCTTTTTGAAGGCTAGCTAAAACTGATCATTCCAAACTATTGGTTACTGCTACTTCGACAACTCAAATATTAGCTTTTAAATTGAGCAAAGTTATCACAACCTCAAGGAACTTTGGCTTTGAGCTGCTTCACTTCTTTTACCTTAACCTTATCTACCGATTCCGGATATAGTTAACGCAATTTTCGCTTCACTGACCTAATTTTTGGATCACTTTGAATTCTGTACTATGCAATTCCTTTATCCACTCTTGACATGTCTTCATAAGACTAGGCAAAAGTGCTAATTTAACGTCTAAGCACGTTTTCAATCTCTCTTTTTTACTAATGTGTAAATCATTAGATATAGTTACCATTTTAGGTGATTCATTTTTACCCAATTTAATTTCATGCAAAGAAACATCATGCATGCTAAAAACATTGTGTGTAGACTCATATGAATGCATGGCGTCGTTAGGCGAAACATCAAACAAGTAAGGAAATTTTGGATATTTTCATTACAATAAAGGTCTTACATGTAATGTTTACTTAAAGAGAAATTACATCATTATGATTTCTTCTTCATCAAAAAATGGAGGGTCTTCCTTGGTGATGGTAGTAGTAGTTGCAAAAGAAGTAGCAGAGGCATGGATGACCAGAGTAGGAGCGATGATCTTGCTTAAGGGATCAATATGAAGAGGATCTGCAATAGGAGTAGTGACCATTGACCATCAAGATTCCATCAACATGGGCAGTGAGGGTGACACTAGAAGGAGAGAACCTCCACAACAAAGGTGTGGATAATCGAAGCAAGATTAACAGTGAAGGTAGCGACAACATCAATATTTTTTGAGGTGGACCCTTCAAACCCTATCAAAAACTGGCCCTTATGATATATAAGATTAGATTACCCCTTATGTAACTCTTTGTTGTGATTGTACATATTAGCCCTGTCATCAAAAGTAGGCCTCTTGTTCTCCTTGTGTTTGTAACGAGGAGAAAAATCCAATCCTACTCGGAGTATGAGGAACACAGGCTCTTTAGCTCATACGATACCTTGGTGATGTTTGCCTAAATCTTTCTCCGGGGCACAGCCATGGTGCTTTACCATCTCGCCCACATTCTTCTGGGGATGATAATACTCAGTTTATACATTATTACTGACTTGGGGAGGCAGATTTTTGAAAGTGCTCGGCTTCAAAGTAGAAGCCTGAGACTTATCTTCCTCGATCAACTTTTGAATATCCCTAAACAATGTTTGACAATAATTTATGTGATGGCCCATCTCCACATGATAAACATAGAAGTTCTCCCATTCATTAGAATTTGGTTGGGAAAATGGCCTCAAGTTATCCATGATCCCTAGCTCTCAAAGCTTAGCAAAGAGTTGAGTTAAAGGTGCGACATAAGGGGAGATATCGAATGTATCTTCTTTTACAGTTAAGAAAATACTCATATTAATAGGCTTTGCAACTTGGATCGTAGCTTATTTTCTTTTTGGAAAAGAAGTAGATGTTGCCTCTTTGGTAGTCCTCTTGTACCCCATCCTTCTATGGTTCGGATTGGAGGTTTGAACAACCTTGAGAACTCTTTCCAACTTCTTAACCTTGATAGGCTCATTGAAAGTGGATTTTAATGAGGAACCTAAAAGGAAAGAGGGATTCTCGAAGAAAATTGTTAAAAAATGCAAGTGGGTAAATTTCCTAACTTTTCTCAAAAAACCCTAGGAATTTCTCTACTAATCTCTCTAAAAAGTTCCCAAAATGGTAGGAAATACCAACCCCCTAAAAACCCTAATTTTTAGGCTTTTATAAAAGTTGGTAAATAATATAAATATAAGTAGGTTAAAGGGTATTTTGAGAAAACATAAAAATAATTAAAGTAAAATGGGAAAAGATGAAAATAGGATTGGTTGACAAGTAAACCAAAATTGGCCTTTCCATGTGGGTAAGGTCGACACCAGTCTAGTTGGTAAACAACAGGTCGAGACTAATCCATTAGGTGGACCGGTACTAGTTCGCTTAGCGGACCGATCCCATTCAGGCTGGTTCGGCCTAGACATGTAGAAATAGGCTAATTTGGGATATTGTGGGTTGGTTTTTGTGGTTTTAATGGTTTTCTATTGTTTGGGTTGGATCGAATGGTTTTGGTTTCCAAAAGACCGGATGATCTCCTTCGAATGTCTCATAACCTTAATACGGATCATTGGAACTAATGAGTAAGTGAAACAATTTCTCATTATCACTTCGTGAGAGCGACCAAGAATCTCGTGCTCACAAGCTGCCCCTCGTGTGGTCACTACTGCTATATAGGTCAAAATCTCCACGCATAAAATCAAGGGATATAAATCATACTTGAGGTGGCATGAGGTGTTAAAGTTGACATGGAGGTGGGAAAGAGCACCGCTCAAAACTTTTACAAGGTTGACTTCCAGGGTTAAAGTGCCTAGTTGTCTCCTTGAAGAAATAGTTGGGTTGGCTTTGAAATGAAGTGATGAAGTTAACCTTAAAACATGGAAGGCCACCGTGCTCTTTAGATATCCTCAACATGGATATTTCCTGATTTTCAAGATCACATGGAAATAAATTAATACTGAAGTTGAGCTCAAAACATGGAAGAACTTCATGCTCTTTGAACATCCCTAACATGGATGTTTCCAGATTTTCGAGATCACTTGGAAATTATTTAGTGCTGAAGTTTGCCTCAAAACATGGAAGACCGTCGTTATCTATGAACATCCCGAACATGGATATTTCAAATTTTCAAGATCACCTAGAAATAAATAGTGCTGAAGTTGACCTTAGAACATGGAAGACTGTCGTGCTCTTTGGACAACCCCAACATGGATGTCTCCCAATTTTCAAGATCGCCTAGTAAGAATTTAGTGCTGACATTGACCTTTGAACATGGAAGACCACCATGCTCTTTGGAAATCCCCAACATAAAATGTGATTTTTGGGATCACCTGTAAATAACTTAGTGTTGAAGTTAACCTCAGAACATAGAAGATCGCCATGCTCTTTGGACAACCACAACTTCGATGTTTCCTGATTTTCAAGATCACTTAGATATAATTTTGTGTTGAAGTTAAACTCTGAATATAGAAGACCACTATGCTCTTCAGACATCCTCAATATGGATGTTTCCCAATTTTTGGGATCACCCAGAAATAATTTAGTTGGTTTGGAAACCTTAAATGCAATAGAATTTTTTTTAGTTATCAGTGTCAATAAATGCGTTTAAACTCCTTGATTGACATTTTCGAAATAAAATATTTTACCCCTTCATTCAAAAGTTAAAACATGGAGAAAATAAATAAATATGTAATTGAATGGAAGAAATTCAGCCTAGTTTGAAATACTGTAGAGGTGCTTTTGAAAAGGTTGAATTTGCCCCTTGTGAGAATCTTGGCTTTGACTTCTGAGAAAATATGGTACCCTTGGGGTTGTAGTTTTAGGAGAAAAATTTTGGAAAATATATATTGAGTGAATAAATAATTATGTAGTTATTGATGGAGAAAATTGTAATAAAATGACTAATGTTTATTTTACTGAGTAAGCTAGAAAATATTGCCCGGAAAGGGGAGCCAACGAGGCCAAGTTGAGGGGCGCGAAAGTGGGTTGGCCCAAAATACTGAGCTTGCATGACAATTGAAAAATGGAGAGAAAATGTGAAGGTTGGAAATGAAAAGTGGAGCAAGGTGACCTTTGGGGTTCCTATTGAATTTCTTTATAAAGGAATCAATTTAGAAATTTCAAATCACTTTTCACTTTTTCTTTCTCCAGAGCTTATCTCTCTATTAAAACTTCTCTCTATACTTTCGAAGATGCAAAACAACCTCTCTAGATGCTATCCTTACTCTATGAGCCTAAGGGATTGTAAGGCGAGACTTGATGGCTCCAGGACCTGCTCACTGTCTCAAGAATATGGGCTTAGAGCTTCCAATCTATTCATAGGTTATACCCTTGAGTCAACTATCTCTTTGGTGACAGCTCTAGAGGCGCATGCCTCACAGCTACAGGTAATCCTGAAACTTGTTAGTTACGTCCGATTTAATTTTAATCGAACTAGTTATTTGAATTTTGAATAATTTGTAAATTAAATTTGAATTTTGAATGTGATATGTAGGATTAGAAATTGCCATGAAATTAGATCTAGACTTGAATATGTGCGGAAAAAATACTGAAAAAATGCATGCGAAAACAAAAAATCATGCATAAAACCTGAGACAGGGACCAAAAAGTCCCCATCCCGGGACCTGTCCAGTACAACAGGACTAACCTCATCTGGGCTGGTACCAGCGTACCATATTGGGTCGGTACAGGCCCAATCTGGTACACAAGAGGATAGCGCCCAAAACTGGTGCTATCCTTGAAAGTGGGTTTGGGTCAGGCTAATACCGGCTTAACCTAGGCCGGTCCTAGCTTGTTGGGATGGTACCGGTTCCTTATCCCTCGGGGTCGCGAAAAGATGCCAAAAAGTGGCCCCAAAATGCAATTTTAATTGAAATTTGGGGCAAACTGCATTTGCCTTGGATAAAATTTTAATTTTTTTAATTAAAGTTGAGTTAATTAATTTAAATTACACTCGAGAATCTAATCAAATTAAAATGAGAACTAAGTTTAAATGAATTAATTGATTTTTTAGAATGCATGAATTTATTTATTCTATTTACACTTTATGAATTATTGTGAAACTAAATGGAATCCTAAGAATGAAATGAATGCTAAACTTATCATGATTTGATGTGAATTCCGTAGCCCCAATCATACATGACCATCGATGAACTCAGCCGGTGTGGAGAGTGGTGGGTATAGATTCATGTTGACGTAGTTGCTAGACATGACTTGAGGTTCATGGCAATGATAGAGACCAATGAATTAGGACCATTGATTAGTGCTCTCTCCCTTCAGATCTAAAGGGATTGAGCCATATCATCATGGGTGCACTGATAGAGAGGTGGAGTGAGACCAGCCATACATTCCATCTACCATCGAGGAGCTCACCATTACCCCATTAGATATTGTAGCTATGACCAGGCTGAGATGGACTAGGAGGATTCTCCACTTCGATGTCTTCATGGATCGATTCCCCCATATCCAATCAGTCCAGGATAGGATTGAGAGTTTGATAGGCGTCGTGCTTGTACAACGATCACAAGTTCTCTATAGCGTAGTGATAGCCAGATGGGAGCGCTTAGACGAGATTATCGATGAGGAGGTGCCCTAGTTCGTCAGGTTTTTTATTGATGTACTCCTTGTTGGTTAACTAAGGCAGTTCATGAACATGCGAACTAGCATGGTGAAATTTCAAAACTTAAAATTAAGCAAAAAGGAACTCCTAAGCATGGCATGACTGACATAATCTTAAATGAAATATTTCATAGATGCTATAGGTTTATAAAACTTATTAAGAGAAACCTAGAATCTGCGCTTAGAGCATTGCCAGTTGATGCTTGTCTTCCTTTTGTATGGTAGAACGATCCCTTTGAACAACTGGACAACACTACATTAGCACAAGCCTCAAAACTAAGACATCCTCTATGACAAGTCTACATGGACCCCATCGACCATTACCTCACGAGGAGGGAGAACTCATCGGTTAACAAGTAGCTGCTTGATATGTGTATAATTACACTTGTTATCATGACATTTTCAATCATATAACGATATGGTTTTGTTTCATTTTATACTTCATATAAAAGATTTCACGTGGTATGTAGTTGTTTTTGTTGCAAATGCAGAAACTAGGTAAATCTTGGGAGTAAAATGATCAAAGATGGAATTCTATGGAAAAAGAGTGAAAAAGGTGTAAAAATATGCGTGGAACACAAGGATTTGGCTTAGGATCAAAGCTGTCGAATATCAGTAAAGTTGTTTGAAGAATATTGAAGAAAATCACAATTCACGGTTATGGCACCCATTCATGGTCGCGCTTTTTATTCTTCAAAACAAAAAATTGTCAACCATTAGTCACAATCGTGACATGTGATTCGCAGTCGCGACTTGTGACGGTTATTTGTTATCTCTTTTAAACTTCCAACCGCCAATCACCAACAACGATCAATCGCCATCAACTACTAGACGAAAAGACACCTTTTGGAAGTCAACCAATCATGAAAAGGTGCCTTTCCATTGTGGATAAAGATAAGACTTTACATCCAATCACAATGAAGTGATGCAACTCTTCGCCAATAGACACGATTCTTCATTTGGATAGACGCAACCCTTTGTACTCTATAAATAGGGTTCAAATCACACAAAGTTCATGGTGCATGGTGAATGGAGAATAGATGGTATTGAATGATAGTGTGAAATTATAAATAGGGAGTGAAAATATCTAGATTTCGGTACGTTCAAAGTCTTAGTGCGAAAAATGTATAAGTGATTCTATTCCTATTTCGATCACTATATTTCTACACAAATTCAAGCATTTGTTGTATGAGTGTAATTGCAAAGCCCTTATCAATAAAAGTTTTCGTTCTTCAACATTCTTTTGTTTGATATTCATAAAGAATAGCATCCTAGCAGAGGTTCTGTACGAGTCGAGAATGAATTCAAAGTAGACATAGGAATTGTGAGAATTGACAACTCCTATTAAAGAGTGGATACGGTTTGATCAACTTTAGCTTTCACTTGTATACCTTACAACTTTACTTTATTTTCTACTTATACTTTCTATTTCGAAATTTATGATATGTCAATGTGTCATAACAAGTATTTCATCTTGCATCATTTATATTAATCAAGTTATATGCTTTCGAGTTAACTTTAAGAGTAATTCAGGGTTAATAAGATTGTGTATTTACTTTAGGTTAGAAGCCTCATATTTACTTTATCTATTACTTTCTTTTATTTGTTTCTCGGTTATTTATCGCTTTTCGCATGTGTGTGATTAACTCTAACATAACCAAAAATGATTAGTAAAAAATGTGAAATACTTTAAAGGTGGTTGATTGTATGTAATTAAGACTCAAATAATGATAAAGTAGGTAACTCATCCAGACCCAAATCTCTTTACTACAGTGTGGTTTAGGCTTAACAGATCTAGGTTGTACCGAATTTCCTGAAAGAGCTTATCCGAGTGGTAACTCCATAACAATGTAGGTGAGAGGTTTAGGCCTTGAGTCTTACAAAACTTTTCTTTCTCGTTTCATTTTTTAAAACTCCCACACTCCATGTCACGAGGCTGATGCCTCGTGGTGACCTCTCAGGTCTACAAAAGGTCATCCGCTCATAGTGGCCACTCCGTTGGGGATTGTTCTTTCCACCTTTAAAATAAGTTTTTTACACATTTAAAATATTTCAAACCAACGCATATGCATTAGATGGATTAGCTTTAAGGTTAGGGTTCCCTATTTTCACTATGAAGCCATGAAAGTATCACTTGAGACCTCATGGGGATCGAGGATACGTAGTGTGTGGATCACTTGTTGCCATATCCCATGTACCTCCCTCGTTCGCACCTATTTGGGGAGAGACTTTGGAGTGTATCATAGTGCAACAAGAACCTTCTACATCAGCAACCCTTGTGGCCAAACTCATATAGCATCATTAGTAACTTCCTTAAGGTATACCAAAACATCTCTATATGCATCGTGCAGGTTTGCTCTTTGACATCCTTGTGGTGTCAGGATGACCCAAGATTAAATTTAGAAGCTGAACCCTTTATTATGTGGGATGCGTATGGTTGGAAAAATTGTATATTGCGTGAATGCTACATGCTATGTGTTTAATCGATTTTCCATCCATTACATATGCAAATAAACATTTTGCACCATGCATATCATACTAACCTCATACACTTTACATGTCATATCCCAACATTTACAATGCCCAATAAGCATCCAGAACTCTACCTAAATTGAGTCATGTACTCAACTCATTCATTTTACCACATTGGCGATACCAAAAAAACATCAACATTAATTAATTAATTCATTATCGTAAGAGTATAACACATTCTCTTACCCAAAAATAATGTTATCATTTAGTCGTGACATAAGGATGTCATCGTGGTAAGGCTTACCACACTTTAACCTCTTGTTTCAAAGTAAACAAGATCATTCCATTTATTCCATTCAAGTTCATCCTTGGAGTGATCACATTGATCTTTCTCGACCTCCATACATGAAGGTTGGGATACTATTTCATCACTTCGTGAGGGTTTGAAAACCTTTAGGAATCATAAAATCATAAAATAATCTTATTTTGTCATTCTTTTATTAGTTTAAGGTTTTAGAGTGCTCATTAAGTATCATGACATCATAATTAAACGCAAAACTGTTAGACATGATGTATGCCCTAGAGGCAATTAGGGCGATATATCTTAATTAGTTATAATATACAAACGGTTTCGTATTATTATTATTATTAAAGACATCTTTTTTATTATTTACCAGTGCTTTTTATTTATTTGTGTATCTCACTGATATCAAATATGTATAGTATTATATATATGTGCATTGGTAAGACAAAGGCCATGACAACTTCATAACATAAAAGTGCAAGGATATAGTGGGAGCTATGTGATGTGAGAACTGCACATACGTGTTATTATTAATAGTCTAAATATCCCTAGTTATAGTTTCATTAAGACTGGATTTCAATGAAGTGGACAGACTAGCATGTCTAGGCTTACTCCTTGGATTAGATCCAACCATCTGATCTCATGAGCTGAAGGTGGTACCTTGAGATAACAAGTGAATGTATTCGAGTAATACATTGGAGACCGCTTTAAGATAAACACTCGAAAATAACTATATTCATGTGTTAGTGTCATGTCTTCTTGCAATAGCAATACAAGTATCCTCAGACCTGAGATATTAGTTACATTATGTAGGAATTTCTAGGGTCATACTTATTCATACTATGAGCATGGGATTTTGATCCTCACTCATGAGTTCAATGATGAAGTTGTAATTTATTTTCTTTTGCTAGTCTTTCACTTTGACAAGGTCTCGAAGGTCCTCGGGAGAAGTATTACTCATTTCTTTCAAACCTTAGGCAATTTTTCTTACTCAGACTAGTTAAAGCTGGGATAAAATTAAGCCCAATACCCATACTGATGTGACAACATCGGTATTGGCATTGGCAACATCGATGTCAGCATTGCAACAATGACATTGATATTTCCAACTCAACTATAACTAAGCCTAGTTTAAGCCAAAATCAAACCCAAAAGCCAACACCGATACCGATGTTACCAACACCGACATCGATGTTTCCAAGACTGACATCGATGTTGCCACCATAGAGAGACTGAGCCTAGTTCAGGCTAAAATTAGACCTAAAAGCCAACACTGACTTCGATGTTTCCAACATAGGCGCTGATGTTGCCAACATCAAGAGACTGAGCCTAGTTCGGGGCTAAAATTAAACCTAAAAGCCAACACCGATACTGATGTGACCAACATCGGTATCAGCATTGTAACATCGGTATCGATGTCACTGAGTCAGCAGTAATAGAATTGTAGAATTTCAGGAATAATGGATGCAATAGTTCTCCAGGGTCCTTGTACCCTTGGTTGACCTCTCCAGCAGCTCCACACTGTAGGGTGGCTGGAGAGGGTCATCTTCCCTTAGATTGGGGGATGAAAAGTGAAAATGGAGGTAAATAATGATGATTTTTGACTTTGGATTGAAGGGAGATCTCCTATAAAAGGAGGGCTCATATTCAGACAAAGGGGGGCTGCGTTTTTGCCAAAAGTTGCAGAGAATTGAGCTCACTTATCTTGAAGAGAAAGATTAAATTTCATAAGTTTTGAATTTGTGTTTTTGGTGTAAGTTCATAAGGGAAAACAAGTTTTCTTTGAAAAGGTTAAGGAAAGTTCATAGAATTGGTATGAACTTGGGTTTTCTAGGATTCATTTACGTAACTTTGAGGTTTAGTTTTACAAAAATTGAGTGGGATTGAAGAGGGGAATGTTCTTAGTTCACATATATGTTCAAACTCCTTTTCAATACTTTTGCCAAGCTTTAATTCAATAAAACTTGGTGAAGATCTTCAAACAATAGACTACATTTCAACCATTATCTTTCAAGTTTGTGGAGTAACACTTGCTCCATTCTCAGTTTTTTCTCAACCAAACAACTTCACTACATAAACTAAAGAAATGAGGAGGGCTTCCCAGAGGAGCTTTGCAGATCTCGAAGAAGTGGATTCTCGACTACGGGGTGAGCCTCTGAGTTCCTAGAGTTGTGTCTTATACTTATTTGATGATTTGATGTTATTTTGATATTGTTTAAATGTTTGCCATTTTCCTTTTATATTCTAGAAAATTCATGTAACGCTGACATCAATGTTGGAACGTTAGTGTCAGTGTTGCAATGCTGACACTGACATTGCAACGTTGATGTCGGTGTTACCTTTATTTTCCCGAATACTAATTTATATATTATGCACTAGTTATGGGTTAATTAAGCAAAAACTACTTGTTTACATGAACATACTGAGATCAGTAGAATATTTATGTGTTGTGTTGGTCTTTTGGACATATTTCGAGGGAAATTAACATTTAAACCGTGGTTTCCTCTTAATCGAAATAAAATTATTTTCGTGTCGGAATTCCCCCAAAATATATACGAAAGAAAAGCATCTATGTTCATGGGCCTAGAATTGTTTACAATTTCCATGTATTTGTGAAAAATTAAGTATTGACTAGGAAACCCCCACAAAGAGAACACCCCATTCCCGGATATCCGACCTGATAAAATTCACATGCAGCATCTCCATTAATAAAATGAGCAACATACTTGTATAAAAATGGAACATTTTTACAAAGAAAATCATGAGCCTTTGTCAGCACTTTTTATTTAACTCGACCACACAGGTCTTGCAATATTCAAACCAAACCTACTTGGTGCATTTGCACATACTTGTGTTGTGAAAATATTTTGTGCTAACCTTTGTGGATGTAGGTAGTTTAGGTTAGGTGTATGTTAGGCTTTATTTTCCTTCGGGTATCGCACTTCAATAAAAAATTATGTATATGTTAGATCGGTTGTATAATATGACATGGATGTATTCATTTACCTAGATCTCATGTATTTTAGGCAATTTGTATTCCCCATCCCAAAAATATGTAAATAATCCACCTATAACTAGGCGCATTTACTTTCCTACGTGTTTACTTTCCGCACTTATTTATTGCTTTTCTTATGCATGCTAAACATAACTTGAAAATGATTTAGAACGAGATATCATAATATTGGAAAATGGTAGCCAATTGCCTAATATGACTTGAAAAATGATGAAATAAGTAACTCATCCAGACCCGAATCTCTATACTACGGTATCATTTAGGCTTAACGGATCTAGGTTGTATCAAATTTCTCGGAAGAGCTAATTCAGGTGGTGACTCTGTATAACGTAGGCTAGAGGTTTAGGCCTCGAGTCTTTAGAATCCTTTCCACAACC
>CATIWQ010190751.1:0-17909 GCA_949673415.1 Euphorbia schlechtendalii | reverse complement strand
GGATGAGTTCATTAAAGTAAAGTACATGTAAACTTGCAGAAATACCCTTGACTCTTAGACATGGTTGTAAACAAATTAAAAATAGAGGGTTTAATTCATAATTTTATTTAATTAATTATATCATCTCTTCCCACCAAATTGGTGAGAAAAGAGTCGAGCCGCAAGTGGGAGGAAAACGCTCCCATGCTTTCCATCCAAATTATGTTCTTTTTCTCTCCCAAGCAAGGGTAACCTTTTCTTTCTTTCACATCCTATCAAAAACTTTAAAACAAGCAAAGCATTAATGTATTTAAGGATTTTAAAAAACATGATTATAGTAGATAATTAGAATTAAATATGTAAATAAAGATTTGAATGTTTTAAGCGGTTTTAGTTTTTGGCAAGTTTAGTTAAGACAAAAGTGAATTCTAGAAGGGGACTTTTAGCAAAACCAAAAGTACAAAGCAAGAATTGTGGTGCACCGGGTCATACAATCCATTAACTTATAAAAGCATGCGCAGAACATATTCTCCAAGTTTCATTAATCAGATCCTGTTTTACAATATTTACATTATTTTTCTCCAACCATCTTCTCATTTTTCATTCATTAAATCAAATTCACTTTAAAATAATAATATTTTACTATTAAACTAATAAAAAAATAACAAAACAAAAATGAAAAATAAAAAAACAAAAAAGTACTATGATTTTTATTTATATCCCAAAATGGGGAGTGATTGGATTTAGTCATTCCCCGTATAATGGGGAACCATTGAACTTATCCTAAGTAGGGGTGTACAGAACCAAACTGTAACCGAAAATCAAACGAAACCGAATAAAAAATCAAACCGAACTAGGATTACTGAATTCATATCAGCTCGGTTTCGATTTTTAAATTATAATATTTTAGTTTTCTATTCATTTTCTTTTTTTGTGATAAAAACTGAACCTAGCCGAATATATGTTAATATATGCTAATATATATATATATATATATACACACACACACACACACACAAACTAATTATATCACTATCCTACTTTCTTATTTTTCACATTCATCTTTTATCAATCTTACATTCGTTTTTAACGGTACTCAATCGTCATTGTTTACTACTAATTCATTTTATTTTGTATTTATAATCGAAACAAACTAATATTATTTCATTTTGTGTTGTTGATTTTTTTAGTTTATTAGTGTTGGACCCAGTAGGGTGTAAAATAGGTTAGAGGGGGGTGAATGACTTTTTTTTTAGTTCACTGTTTCACTTCAGAAGGTAGTTTAGTTACAGCTTCTGAAGATGCTTCTGAGTAAAAAAAAATTTTACTCAGAACCCCTTTATATATTTATGTGTTTCTAATGTGGAATAAAATAACACAAATATAGTAGAGCAGAGTAAGGAAATTTGCAATCAGAGATTTTATCCTAGTTCAGTCTCTGCCTAATCTAGTCCTTGGAAACTTCAGTCCAAGATTTAATCCACTATCAACTCTTCTTCTGATGAAGAGTAAACCCTTTACAATGCTTTGACTGAAGTACCCTCCAACAGTCTTTGCTGAGCTATACCAATACAGAAGTACCGTTCTTCTATATCTGAGGCTCTGAGCTCCTTCTCTCTTAAGTACCTTTCTTATGAGATTTGTTGAGCTCCCTCACACTATCTCAGTGATGGTGCCAGGATCATAGATGGGGTGTGGCATCACTCCCGTTCACGACTGTAAATCCCACCAATAAACAAATTCAATTCTACTACCGAACAAATTTATACATAAATTTGATTAGAGAAATGAAAATACAAACTATGATTAATATCTTTAGTTAAAAAAAGTACAATAACAAGCTTTTATATCTAGTTGGTTTAATATCAATATAGACAAAAATATTGTGGGCCAACTTAAATTATAGGCCCTAAACATTACAGTTTAGAAGTGAGTTTTGATTTGAATTAAAACACAAACAGCCCAACCTAATTCTCATCTTCTCATTCCTTGGTTCATGTCTGCAACTGAAATTAGGGTAGAGCAAAATTTTAAAAACATCAAACTTCAGGTGAGTTTAGGCTGCCGTCGTCCCTGCACTATCTTACCCTTAGCTTAGTGTGACTTACAAAAATTTATAGAAAAGCAATTTAGTGAGCTTCTAAACTTTGTTTCAGTTAGCTCAAATACAAATAAGTAGGGTTTGAATGTTTGCTAGAAGATGATTGCAAGTGATATTGAGAATTTTGTTCACTCTTGAATTCTTTTTGTAAATTTGGCAACCTTCTTCAGTGGCAGAAATAATCTTTTTATAGAGGGAGAGAATATTTCCGTTGATTTTAGACCGTTGTTAAGAATTCTGCCGTTGTCTCTCAATCTTGTTTCCTTTAGCAATTCGTTAGAGTAGCTCGTCCATTTTTTACCCGCGCCATGCTATACCAGGTTGATTTGGGATCCACTTTGTACGGCAGATACGTATCAGATTAGCAAGTAAGTTTTGTTCTTGATTTCGCAACAACTTTTATCTTGTAGTAGACTGAAGAACAGAGCGCGCGGTGGCATTAAATGCGAAGTAAGCTTTCTTGACTTTTAGCACCGAAAGACTAGGTTGATATTTAGCAGTCTTCAGAAGGGTTTTTTGAGGTTCTGAGTCTTGAGTGATCTTTTGAGATATTGAATACTTCATCTGACTCTAATTACTTCTGAGGATCCACAGCTCTGCTGCCGAATCCTGATGCTTCTGAGGAAACTTGCTTCTGATCTCAGAACTTACAAAACTTAATTAATCTTGCTTCAGAATCCAACAATTATATACAATTGAAATATAAAATTTGTATAATACATACATGCAAGTTAAAATATACATTAGACTTTAAAAAATAAAACTATATCAATAAAAAAATATCAACATCTCATATTAAAGTAACAACATTTAAACTCACTCTTATAATCTTAGAACGTATTTATGTATACATAATTATTTTGTATAATATTATAGATTCTAGGAAATTCGGTTATAACCGAATCAAAACTAACATGGTTATTCCTATGATTAACGTTCTAACATGTTTATTCCTAATCTGAACAAAAAATTTCTTATATATATATATATCATTTTATCTTTATTTGTTTTCAAAAATTTATAATTTTATTTTGGTTTTTTTTTACATTTTAATTGGTTATCTTTTCATATTTTCTTATAATATTTTGAATATGATATTTTCAAACTTAAAAAAATTCTTTTTAAAACGTTGATTAATGATCTATAAATGTAAACTACAATCATACATAAACTTGATTATACACTTTAATATTTTCACGAATATTTATATACCTAAAATTGCAATTATAAACCATCAATTAAAAATCGTAATTTATATAATTTTTATAAAAAAATTTGGGATTCATATGGGATAAGATATAAAAATACACACCTAAAAGTGCAATTATAAACCATCAATTAAGACATAATTGGTTTTTCAAACCTAAAAAAAACTTATTTCACAAAGTTTTTTTCTGAGGAACTACTAATATTTTCTGAAAAGCAATCACAAATGATCATTGAACGGCTATTTTTAGGTATGGTTGTTTTTCACTACTTTTTAAAAAATGAAATAACAAATCAAGTATTTGGTTATGATTGATTTTTGCTGTTTTTTTCAAAAAACAATAATAAAAATCTACATGCATAACGGTTACAACAACCGCACAAACTAACAACATACTCATATTGGAACATAATAAGAAAAAGCGAGTTGGGACAATCTCGGTTGGATGCACGGAATGTAAAATGGAGCATTAGTAATCTAGTGGAGATGAGAACATTATGAGCCATCTCTTTATGACTTGGTCCAAGGCGCTTATTTTGTTATACCTATTTTCACCCTAAAATCTTATAAAGCCGCATAATTATTGCCTTGTTCCCTCCCTCCCACTAATCAGATTATCATGGTATAAGAAAGAAAACTATTACCTTTTCAAAAAAAAATAAAGTAACCAAATCCACCATGTCATTTTCCATATGTGAAATGAATCACAAGATGCCATATAGCAACTATTTGGAAAACAAAGATTTTGGTGTAATTTGCTTCCCAAGACATATTTGATCCACTCTCGACATTTTTTTATTTTCATCTTCGCCTGCGAACAGGTCAATCGGGTCAAAGGATCCGATCAAATTAGTCAATTGGATATAATTAGAAATTAATTAAGTTAAAGAACTTAGATCATGTTTCCTTCCACTTCTGAAAGTTGAACTTAACTTAAATTAATTTAACTAGATTAAACTTATTTCAATGTAAATTTGTAATCACACATAGCTAAATTTAACATAACTGAACTTAATTGAATTGTAATCCAAGTAACATGACCTTACTTTAAATAGGTGATGACCTAATTGCAGTTAAGTTTCTTCATTTGTACAAAAATATACATTTTCCGTAAAAAAAAATTCTGCAAACAGAGGTTTATGGATTCAAAATTAAGTTGATGAAAAATTCAATTTTCCCATTCTCTCTCTCTTCTGGCTTTACGACGGAGAAACCCGCGCATTCATCTTTATCGATCTTCCGAAAGATGTTGCAGAAATTGTGAAAATCAATTGAGATCCGACACACCGTGATTCAATCTCGACTTCACATATATATAATGACGTTCTTCGATCTTTGAACAAGGAAAATGTATATAATTCGATCCGTTCTTATTCGACTTCCGTCACCACCCTTGCCAAAGTTCTCTTGCATTATCCAAAACTTGGACTCTTGCCAGCAAATGAAATGCACGAGGGAATTTTAGTTCATATATAGAAAATCGATTTTCAAGAAAAACTAAAACACGAAAACTGTCATTTAGTTGAAAAATAATTTTCAGGATTTTCTATTTTTTTGCTTTGCAACAGGATACAGTTTTTTTTATGTTTTCTAAAGTTTTCCAAATTAAAAAAACACATTTTTATGTAACCATCACAATGTTCCACTATTAATTTATTTTGCTATAATATATTTATTTATTTAATTAACCTTTTAATTATTAACAACCACATTTTTTTTAACACATTCTATTTTTTTATGGAAAGCAGGGTTAAAAGAAGCTAACGGTTTAGATTGTCAAATTTTGTTGGCATCCATTGAATACCTTTATATGCTTTTAATTTATTGATTTTGTTATTATTCTTATTTACTAAATAACTTTTTATTACATACATTTCTACTTAATATATCCAATTTATGTATTTTAATTAATCTTATGTTTTATATCTAAAAAAATTTCAAATTGTTATTTATTATTTTAAAAAATAAAAATTAAAAATTAGTCATAAGTGATGATGTTTTCTAATCTTCAGCGCATCATCTAGAAAATTGAAATTTGTAAAATAAAATAAAAAGGAAAAATGAAAAATGAAAAGGAAATAATTTTTTTGAAGTTAAACATACTATTATATCTTTGAATTATTAGTTAAGTATTTATTACGGTAATAAATATCAATTGAAATACTTATGTAAATGCAAACGGATTGGAGCCATTGATTGATGAATTTGAAGCATATTCACAATGTATGGTGTCAAAATGCAAATTTTTATAATTTTTAAGTCAATATCAAATCACACATGCATCAACTAATATTTATAATTGAACCGAAAAATTTTTAATTTTGTTAATATTTATTATTTTTAATACTATTTTAGTCATTTTTAATATTTTTATCGATAAAATTCAAAATATATCATTGAATTATTTTAAAGAACAACAAAAACTAAAAAACTAAAAAAAGGTGAGCATGTTTTTCTGTTTTTTCTTCTTTTCTCTTTTTCATCAATTCCTAGTCATTACTAATTTTTTCTCTTCGTTTTGATTTGGTTTTGTGCATGTTCATACTTGTGTCTAGACCTGTTCGTCGGGCAGATCGGGCCGGGTTTGGGCCAGACTTCGGGTTTTTTTTACAAAAATCGCTAATCCAAGCCCGGCCCAAACCCATACTTTAGAACTTCGGGCTCGGGCCGGGTTCAGGCAGGGTTTACAAGGTCATTCCCAAGCCCGGCCTAAGCCTATGAATATTTTTTTTGTTATAAATTTTTTTATTAAACTAAGTTAAAAAAAATATAAAGTAGATCAAAATATGTTTAAATTTTTAATATAATTGCATTGTTTACTTAAAATCTTTAATATTTAGTAAAATTTATTGCAATCAAGTATACAAATTTAATAGAATAAAATATAGGAACTTAAAATAATTATAAATTTAATGTATAAATATATAATAAATAAATAAAAATATTCGTTGGGCCGGGTTTGGGCCGGGATTGGGTATTTATATAAAAACCAAACCCGGCCCATAATTTTTCGAGCTTCGACGGGCTCGGGTTTGGGCCGGGCTTTTAAAAAAAAAGTGTCCAAACCCAGCCTCGTTGAAACGAGCTCGGGCCGGGCGGGTACCCCGGCCCGCGAACAGGTCTACTTGTGTCTAATTGTAATTTGGGATTTTCCCAATTGGTTTGATTTGAAGTGGTTGATTTTTGGATTAGATTTTATGAGAATGGAAACAAAGTTTGAGTATTTGTTGATTAGTGGAGTGAGAGATTGAGTGAAGTTGAGTTTGATGTTAGAATTTAGTATAAGTTTAGGGTTAGCATAGCAAAGGGAAGAAGAAGAAGAAGAAAAGTGTGATTTCTCATAACTGCCTACTGCCACATCAACGTACTTGATGGAATGGATGAAAAGAAAATTTGGGGTTTGTTTGTTAGCATTGTAAAAAGTACCTTTTCCTGTCATACATAAAATGATTTAGATCTTATTTTTTAGTGGGGTATCATCTTCTTTTCGAAACTATACTAAAATTCAACTTTTCAAGAAGTTATTTTAAGGTTTCAATTAATTTTATTTAAAATAGATTTAAATTATTTATTTATTAAATTATTTTAAATTTAAAATATGATAATTTTAGTCATTCAACATTTCTAATAGCAATCGTAAATCATAATTTTATCAAACATTAAATACATTTTAATTAATAATAGCAATAACGAACCGTAAAAATAAACCTCAACAGCAAACGGCAACAACAACCGTAACAAACACAATCGTTGTCAAACGGGTCTTGATTTGCTAACTGATATGAACCCCATACCCCTTTTACACATACCCTTTTTGAAAATATGAAACTATAATATAAAACTTTAATTTAATCTTTTAAATAATGAAATCACAAGATATGTTTTTAATTTTATTCTTTGAATACCAATTGGATGTAGCTCAATTGATACACCTTTTTAAGATGAAGATGAGAAATCCTGAATTCGATGATTAACATCGTTAATAATCTAATTTCTTAAAAAAAATCAATATTTGACTAATTAATGATATAAATTACTCCATAAACTGACTGAAGAATTAGTTGAAAGATGACGTGTAGCCTTACCTAATGCTGAAACTAACACGTGGTTCAGTTGAAAAACAATTAAATTACATTTTTAGCCCTCCAAGGTCTATTATAGATTTTAGTTATCATTTTAATTTAAATATATGAACTTTTTGTTTAAAAAATTCTCTCGCTATATCCTATCTTTTAATTAGTGAAGAATTATGCTATCACCGCTCGTTTATAGTATTAAACTTTAGTGAACACATAAACTATATCTAATTTAATTCACATATGTATAGTTACAGCATACTCGCATTAACAAGTATATTAATCCATATCAGTATGACAAACTTCAAAGTCTTTATTCATCTAGGCAAGCTAAATGAAACTTTTAAGTTTATGTGTAAAAGTAAAATAAATATGAAAAAGGATGCATTTAATAGTAGAAAAGACAATAATAAATTACACCCAATCATCAAATCTATAAGCCACTTACAAAAATATAATGAGTTTATCTTTTTTTTATTTTTACTGCTCTCTCTGATTTGTTTTCACTTATCCTCTTGGTCAAAATTTATAGATCCATCTTACTCGTTATTTTTAAAGTTTCATGTATATTTTCCCATCATTCTTCTAATACACCCTCATTTTGTTCATATGTTATTTTTTTTAAAAAAAATTAAGATTATTCACATTAACTTGAATTAAATATCAGAGTAAATTAATATTTTCATACATTTAATAAAAGATTAATTAATAAGTGTAAAAAGAAGTAAAGAAATAGGGGAATATTATTTTATAAATTATGAATAAAGCACTAATATTGCTGAATTATTTATTTAATATAGTGACAAGGACGTGAATTCAGGACTAAATAATGTCTGCATTCATCTCTATTTTATTATCATTCTAGAAAAAATTAATAATCATTTACTTAAACACTAATACTCTCCCTCTTCCTCTAGTCTTTTATATTCTGTTATTTTTATTTGTTAATTTAAATTATCAATAGTGCCAGTTTCAAGTTGAAATAAGTGAGGTTCATAAATCCTTTTTTAAAAAATAATTGACAGTATGTTACTGGAGTTAAATTTATGGAAACCATAAAATATTTGATTTGACACTACATATTGATTAATTTTATCAAATGACTTCTTTGACCTAAAGTTTTGTGCATAAATGTGTAGGTTTTGCCAATTATACCCAAGAATTGGAGGTTTTTTTAGCTAATTTTTTAAATTTTAATTTTTTTTCATTTTTCTTTTACAATAATTTTTTTAACCTCGCACATGAAAGTTAACGAATGATTATTTTAGTTTCGATGCTTAAAATAAAGTGCGTGTTTATATACATATATATACTTGGAGTTCATGGAAAACAAGTTTGTATTCGTAATTGGTTATAGATTCATTTTTTATTATTTTTTCTGTAATTTACTCTTGAGAAATTATGCATGGATGAAATTATATGTTTTTAGTTAAAAGTTGAGGCTGGGTAATTCGGATTCGAATATTTTTAAGATAGGAAAAAAACAAACAAGAAATAAAATATAAAAAAATCAAAATTATATCCCTATGAGTAAAGTCATGAAACAAACAAAATCAACATTCTCATTTATGTTGAGAAGTTAGCCACAAGAGCCATAGCCGACCCTAACCCTAGCTGCTGATCAGCCGCTACCGCAAACCACCGCCGCTTCACCTTGAATTCTGATCGGCTTTCGACCAACCCATACCCTAACCCTACACATAATAACCGTAACTGATTCTACGAGAGAACTTCCTTTGGCCGTAAGAACGTTAGAAGAGAAAATAGGTATGATAACAACCAGGATCCCTTACTGCCTCCTAAAGTCTACTTCGAGAATTTTCCCAATTGCTACGATTGTTTTGCGATGAAGAGAGTTTTTCAAAGGTTTGGTGTGGCCGACAATGTTTACGTTGCTCGGAAGAGGAACCAAAGGAATCTGAACTTTGGATTCCTAACCCTTGATGGTACGTTACCAATTCGGGAGGTTATATATAGGTTGAATACAATTGTGATAGGGATTGTTCGATTGAGAGCTTTCCGGGCAAAGTTCACTAGGTTTTCCATTGTTCAAGATCAAAAACCAAAGAGAATGGTTCTCCCGAGCAGAAAGTCAGTATTTAGGGATTCTTTTAGGGGCGTGCGATCATACGTGAATGTGGTCTCAAACAATGGGACGAGGGATAATGGCGGGGTGAGAGGGAACTCAATTGGCGCCTTGGGTTCTAACCCGAAGCTTGACTTGATTATTGAGGTAGCTCCATGGAAGTCTCGAGCTTTCTTGGCAAGGTTATATAATATGTCCAACATTAAAAACGTGATGGATTTGATTATAGGTAGTGGCTTTACGGTAGATTTTGCTACCCTAGAGGGTGGGGAATATGTGATAATCGAATTTAGTACGACGGAAGTGATGAATGTCTTTGTCAACGATGAATGGGAGGTACTGCACCATGTGGTACTGCCCACGAATTTTGCATCCAAAGAAAGTATCATGTATCTTGATTTAATAGGTATTCCACCGTCAATTGTATGTAAACCTCTAGCTAGGAAATTGGCATCGAATTATGGTTTAGTTATTACTTTCGACAGCAATTTCAACAGCCTAGAGAGACTTGACATTGCCTTATTTCGGCTCCAAACGACTCGATAAAAAAACCATTGAAGGTTAGTGTGGGATCAGAGGAGGTTATGGTCTACGCCGAATACAGACAAGGGGTGGGGTGTAGTCATTGTGATGAGAAAGGAGAAGCGAATTCAAGAGGGTCTGATGGAAGTGAATCTGCTGCAGGGCGATACGGAACCGGATTCAACCTCTAATGAGGGTAATTATGAGCACTTTCAAGTTGATTCACCAGTGGAACGCAGTAGCAGTAAAGTGGCGGAAACAGCCAACCTTGTGGGATCTCGGTCAGCACCACCTGTGGTCCAGGGGAGTGGCAGAATCAATCCGTCATTGAACGGTAATGTCAATTTATCATCGAGCTCCTCGGGGCCTGACATTACAAATAGGAATAAAATTATTTTGAGAGCAAGTGAAGACGAACAGAGATTTAGAGAAGAATTGCTAATGTTCAAAGTGGGGAGAGGATTGGAGTTTTCGATGGAGACCATGTTGATGTGGTGGTTTGAGCTCTTGAGGAGAGACACGGATGATGGTCTGTCACGGGGTTAAGGTATTCGCCGTTTTTATACTATTTTTATGTCTTTAAGCTTTTTGTGTTGGAATTATCGTGGAGGGATTTCGAATAGCGCCAAACATTTTTGTGTGAAATTAGAAATTAGGAAGTGGAACTTGCATTTTTTTACGCTTATTGAGACTAAAATGGCTGTTGTCTCGGATCAAATTGTTCGTAATTTTTGGGTCATAATGATTTCTTAACCTATGTCGTACCGTCCCAAGGGCACTCTGGGGGTTTACTTGTTTCATGGAATTCAAATTTATTACAAGGGAGTGTGATTCGTAGTGCGGATAGGTGGATTCTTATTCATTTTTTATCAAGCAGTTTTGATGGTTATGTGATGTGTATTTATGGTCTGTCTACCTATGTTGAATGTATTGCTTTTTGGAATGAATTATCGAAGGTTATAAGGGAGTATGAGAATATTATCATTTGCGGGGATTTCAATGAAGTGCTTCATAGTTCGGAACGGTTTGGTGGGGGGTTGTCAAACTCTATGTTGTCCTTTAACAATTTTGTTGATGACATTTCACTTTATGATATCCCTTTGAATGGAAGGGATTATACATGGTCGAATAGGGTTTCGTACTCCAGGATTGACCGCGTGTTGGTTTCTTGTGGTATTTTGGACTTGTGGCCCTTAATGATCTATCGATGGTGGACTCACCCCTTTCCGATCATCTACCGATTATTTTCTCATCCCATGTGTTGGAGTGGAATAGGGGTAGAATTTTTTCGATCCCTAAATTGTTAGTGGGATAATTCGGGATTTTTACCGTTTATTAAGGAAAAGTGGGGAGGAATTTGCGAAAAGTGGCATTGGAAAGACGTGGACTTTAAGTTACGGAAACTAAGGGACTACATACGACCATGGCATAGCTCGAATTTTGGTGAGCTTGGGAAAAAGATTAAGGATCTTGAGGCCTCCGTAGTATCATTATTATCAAGCTCAACATCACGGCAGATTAGTGGAGATGAGGAGTCTGAGCTTTTCCAAGCTCGAACTCAATTGGAGATATATAGATTAAACCTTGAAAAAATTGGACACCAACAATCGAGGGTGAATTGGGTTTTATTGGGTGACGATAATTTAAAGTTTTTCCACCCATCGCATCGACTCGAGCTAGGGGTAACCGGATTAGTCAACTAGAATTGAATGGTGAATTTATAAGCAATCTAGTTGGCATAGTTTCGGTAATTAGGGAATTTTATAGCGAATTGTTCGCGGCAAGGACATCAGTCTCATTCTCCTTATGGGGGCTGCTGTTTCGGTAAGTTACTAATGCCATGAATCGGGGGCTGATTGCCCCTTTTAGTGAAGAGGAAGTATGGGCTGCCGTTTGCTCGTGTAACGAAGGGAAAGCTCCGGGTCCTGATGGATTTAATTTCTATTTCTACTAACGTTTTTGGATCGAATTAAAGCCGTGTGTGATGGGGTTGTTCGACAGTTTTTTTCCATGAGTGGGCTGCCTAAGTCAATTAAAAATTCATATACGGTTCTCATTCCCAAAGTTCCGAGATCTTGCTCGTTGGGTAACTTTAGGTGATTGCACTTGTTCATGGGGTATACAAGATCGTCACCAAGGTGTTAGCGGCTCGCCTACAACCGCTTCTTCGTGACCTAATCTCGGATAATCAATTCGCCTTTATTAAAGGAAAAAGCATCCACGAGTGCTCCTTGATCGCATCCGAGGTAATTTACTCAATCCACCATCGTCGTAAATCATGTTTCGCCTTGAAACTTGATTTTAAGAAGGCTTATGATAGCATATCATGGGAGTTTATTGACGCGGTGTTTAATAGGATGGGTTTAGATAAGAAATGGATTTCTTGGCTTGCTGAGTGTAGGAAAGACTTGGTCACTACAATCTTGATTAATGGGGTCCCAAGTGAACCGATCCACCTTAGACGTGGGGTTAAACAAGGTGATCCGATTTCACCTTTGTTTTGTCTATTAAAGGATTAAAGCAGTTATTTGATGCTAGTATCAATTGCGGTTTACTCCCGGGGTTCCGAATCGATGAGAATTCATCTGATATTTCTCCGCTCCGATTCGTAGACAGTACCTTGTGCTTCATTTTGGCTGATAGCTAGTTGATTCCGGTGGTGGTGAGATTATTACGATGTTTTGAGTTAATGTCGAGACTAAGAATAAACTTTTATAAGAGTTTGCTAATGGGAGTTAAAGTTGAGGAGGCTCGTATTGTTGCTTGTGCCAAAGTTTGGGATGCAAGATGGAGAAATTCTCAATTGTTTATCTTGGCACCCCTCTTAGCTACAAACGAATCCCGATGTCATGTTGGAACCCTTTAATTGCGAAATTTCAAAATAGGCTACAAGGTTGGAAAGGAAATTGTTTGTCTTATAGCAGAATAATTGTGTTGGTAAAATCGATGCTTGCCTCTTTACCCATTTATTTGCTTTCACTTTTTAAGCTTTCGAAGATGATTAACGATAAATTAGTCCAACTTATGAGGTACTTCCTTTGGAAAGGCAATGCAAATGTAAGAGGTGTTAATAAAGTTAGCTGGAGCACGATTGCTCTTCCGAAGGAAATGGGAGGTCTCTTTGTAAGGGACTTCAAGGTCGTTAACTGTAGCCTACTTCTAAAATGGTTGTGGAAATTACGAACGGGAGACTCAAATTCTCTTTGGTTTAAGTTATGCGTGGAGAAATATAATTTTTCATCGTGGAAAACTTTGGAGGATTATAATCCCAATGGAATATCACACATTTGGAAAGGAATTTTACGATGTGTTAAAAATGAAGCCATATGGAGTATTTTCAAGCTTAATGTAAAAGTTGTAGTTGGCTCGGGTGAGGGGTGCTCTTTTTGGTTTGATAATTGGACTTCAAATCAACCTTTGGCGGTCCTTTTTCCCCATCTTTTCAACCTATGCAATTGCACATTTCTCGACCATTTTGGAGACGTAGACTAAGGATTGCTATTAAGGAGAGGTGCGAGCAACTGAAATTTTGGATTTTCTAGTCCTCCCTTGGAATTTTTAACATTGAATCGGTTGGGATAGCAGCTATTTTACAATTCAGACCTGGCGAACAGATTTGAGTGGACGGGGGGCTGTTCGATTGAGTTTTTGGTAGAAAACTTCAGCAAGATTTGGTATAAATCTTTGATGCTCAGGTCGAGTATAGATTTTAATATCATTTTGGAGGCGTGTCTTGTACCTAAGGTTTGTTTCTTTGGTTGGTTAGTTTTCCATGGACGAATCCCATCGAAAGCTTTCTTATGACGTAGAGGTTGCTTAGAAAACGCAACGTGTCACTTTTGTGATGAGGTTGAGACCATGGAACACGCACTATTCAATTGCACAAAGGCCCAATCAATATGGTGCGATCTTTTCCATATATTTGGCGTGGCGATGACAATCCCGAACTCGGGATACGTTTTCCTCTCCTTATGGAGGTCTTTCTTCAATATTTGAACGAACTGAGAATTTGCTACTTCCCTATGGTTTGTAATCTCGTGGCATATTTGGAAGAGAAGAAACAAGCTTATTTTCGGTGATTATTATAGAGGTGAAGATATCATTATCGTTAGTTATTATTTTTGTAAATTCATTTTCATGTCTAGGAACCGTGTTTTTCTGGGTGGTTTATGTGATGTTTCTTGCCCATCCTAATCTCTTGATTCCTTGTAATTGACATTTACTCTCTTTGAGAGTTTTATTTAATTTAATAAAAAAGGGATATATGTTTTGTAGGCAAGCGATCGTATCAACCTAGTTGGGATGATCGCCTCGAAATTTTCACCTATCCCAAACTTTTGCCGAAGGAGGAACACATCGTTCCTCCGGAGGATTTTCAAAAAAAAAATTCTCATATCAAGAAAGTGTATTTATCAGGTAGATTGTAAGAACATTATGACTCCTTCCTTGTCACAATCAATTTTTTTTCTTTTCAACTTTTACTTGCTAATAATAAATATCATCTTCGGTCGTATCATAGTTACAACATATAACACATAATTTGAATCAATAGAATGTTCAAGAAAAATAATATTTCTTGTATCAACTTTGTCCTCTTCGTCATCGTTTATATCAAATTTGCCAACCCATGACCTAGTATCTCGTTCCACAGGGTCGATTTCTGTGAAGAGGTATGGACTAAATTAGCTGAACGGAAGGATGAATTTGGCAGTAGACATCGGCTGATGGTGGTGCAATCATTTTGAGGTTGAATGTCAACTTGCTTAGAGCTCACCGAACTTGAAGAGACAGTTGAAAATTATGATCTTGATGAAATTATACGTTAATAATTAAGGAGAAAAAATTTTAATACAAAAAATTAATAAATTAGTAATGTCAATATTTTATTAATTTTTATTATTGTTGATGAAAATTATAAAATGATACTAAAAAGGAACAGATTGGATAATATACATGGGAATAATGATGGAAAGAGAGTAAAATTGAATATAAAAGGAGGCAAGGTTATTGCTAAGATTTTTTTATTTTCAAGGTTTAAGAATTAGAGACTTAATGTTCTCCGGATATTTGATGTGTCAAAAGATCCTTTGCATGTTTTTCGAGCAAGTTTGTTACTGCTTTTACAGAGTTAAATGTAATTCATGAAAAGCTCATAAGAAGCTTCAGAAAACAATATTAAAGTGACATTATATCATTTCATCCAATATAACAAATTTAAATCTTGTGAATATATATGTGTACTTTCAGGCAAAGTTGATTAACTTAATTAACAATATTTGATTAGACGTTTTTCAGTTAAAGAAAAGGATTGACTACACATTTAAATTAAAGGATATAAGTTATAAACAAAAGAAAATACCAATAACAATTGGATGTAGAAGGACAAAATTAATCATTATATTAACAGTTTACAAGTGTGAAATCAAACAGAAATGGGATCAAACGAAAAAAATTAAACAAATACAACAAAAATTGTTTTATTTAAGTCATTATCATACTTCCCTGTTAAAATATAAAAGGAACACGCTGATGTGTAGCGAAGTCTCTACAATTAAAATTATACACTTATAGTTTTATACACTAATACATTTTTGTTGCCAACGAATTTTCTTACTCTTTATATCAGTTGTTTATTCATTAAGTTATCCAATCCTTTATATAAATTTTAATTTCTTATTTAACAACGTATGTCAACATCCAATCTCCGGGAAAAGATTACATCGGAACAATAATTTAATTTCTTTTTGTAGTCATGTTACTGGGAAATGTTGTAATATTTAGTGTTTTTTACATAGACAACTAAAACCCGTGTTAGTTAAGATAATTTCCAGCCTCCAGGATTTCTACTAACTACCAAACTTTTTATATTTTTCAAAGTTTAAGCATGTGTTTAATACAACATAGATGTATAATAATAGTATTTTTATAAAAACAACGTAACAACTGTAATATGAAAGTTTATTGGAATGTGTTGAACTTTGTGAGGCATAAATACATTTTTATTACTGTAATTTGTTGATCTCGTTGGTTAAAACAAACTAGGTTGAATGATTTTATTTACTTGCTGATAAGATTTTTAAGCATTTTTTAAATGACTTACCAAATGATTTAGATTTGATTGTATGAATGAACAACGCAACAAGATATAGATCTAACGGATAAAGCAAACTAAGTCTTGCTTTATCACAGCTAAGCTGAGTAAAAGAAAAAACTCAACAAGGCTAACTACCATCACTTACTAAATAACGTAGATAGAACATATATGCATTTTGAGTGAAATGACTGCTGAGTAAATAAAAAGATAGTTAAAGAGAGACACAAATATCACGATTTTATACAGGTTCGGACTCTGCTTACCTCCAATCCCTCAGGTACCTTCCCTTAGCTTTAATCCATTATTTATCAACTCCTTTCACTATGTTGAGAAGCCTTCACAATGGTAGTTATAAAGATAATCTTTTAAGTTATAACTATCCAGCTTGACTTGAGTATCCTCCTCTATTTTGCTATTACTCACAACTTTTTTGAAAAGAGATTTTGAAGAACTCAACTTGTAGATCGTTGGTTCTTCTTACCTATTAGATTGATTACAAATTCAATGATCTAGCTATCTCTTTGATAAAAAAACAGAATGAAGAAAAGATTGTTCTTGCTCTTTGTGATTTGCACTAGAAGAAATATTCCAATTAGCGTCCACAGAGTTTTGTCGCTAAATACCAATCTTTCATCGACATTGCGTTCAAAATGGTATTCAAATCGACTTAGTGACAAAACTTTGATGACATTAAAACTCTCGATGCTAATTTTTTAGCATCGACGTTTTGACAACAATTCTATCACTATTTCCTTTCTATTAGGTTTTAAGTTCTTGTTTACAACGCTATTTGGAGCCACCATTGTCGTAACTAAGTCTACGCTTTGATGTTAAATTTTCATGAATTTAGCTGATCTACTAGTCGCCATTGTCATACTTAAGTCGATGCTAACCATTCTGACGTAAATTCCCACGAATTTAGCTGATTTTGTAGTCACTATTTCAACGCAGACTTACACTTTAATTGCTATGCCGTTGCTAGTTTTTGAAAAATAACTATCACTATCATATTATTACAATATCATTTGATATATTAATATTTCTTTGCCACAATGGATTAATTCCAAACAATTGATACATATTTGAACACAAAAATAAGCATAATGAGATATATTATATATTTACAATAATCCATTTGAAAACAACTATAACAAGTATAAAATTTGAAGTTTGATGATTTGAGGTACATATATATCTATAACACTACAATATAAGACCTTATGTCCATATTAATAAGTACAACATACTACTATTGCGTAGAGAGTGATTAATTGGTACTTGAGCTAGTTGAGATTTGTCATGTATCATTTCTCGAACATGTTATTTCCTTTCTTGGATTGTTTCTTGTAGTTGTTGAGTAATGTTGCTAACCACTTACTTTAATTCCTTGACTTGGAACCTGCAAAAAAGAAAACTACATATTTCACTAATTCATCACCATTTGAATTAATTAACTAAAATTTTAATCGAGAAAGTATCTAAATATATTCACTTTAATACAATTGAACAATATATGTGAACTCCACAAATTCTAATTAATAAGACCAGCTTCAGAAATAAGCACATATGACCAAAGTTCATATGATTTTTGTAGAACCAGATTGATACTCTAAGTAAATTTTGAAGCAAATTATCTTAGGTACATAGTTCAAGGGCATCAAAACGGTTTAAACATAATATACAATTTCAGGTTAGGGATTTCTTAATAAAACAGAAATCATGTGCACATATTACATCAATCTTCATATTGTCAGATTTCTTCACCAAAGTTAGAAATGACATAATTTGGAAATGATACAATATCCAATATAATCAATTATATCTTGTGAGCCCTACGAGAGTCT
>CATIWQ010190738.1:0-12445 GCA_949673415.1 Euphorbia schlechtendalii | reverse complement strand
TCACTAAATAGCGTTAAAATTACAGATCCAGTGATTATACACAATCTTGTTAACCCAGTAACTACTCTTAAAGTCAAATTGATTAATATAAGTGACGCAAGATGAAATACTCATTATGACACATAGATATATCATAAACTTTGAATTAGAAAGTATAAGTAGAAAACAAAGTAAAGTTGTAAGGTATGCAAGTGAAAGCTAAAGTTGATCAAACTGTATCCACTCTTTAATAGGAGTCATCAATTATCGCAATTCCTGCGTCTACTTTGAATTCGATCTGGACTTGTACAGATGCTCTGCTAGGATGCTATTCATTGTGAATATTGAACAAATGAATGCTGAAGAATAGAAACTTTTATTGATAAGTTCTTTGCAATTACACTCATACAACAATTGATCGAATTTGTGGAGAAATCTAGTGATCGAAACAGAATCACTTATACATTTTTCTCTCTAACACTTTGAACTAAGGGAAATCTATAAATCGTTCACTCTCTATATATCATATCATTTGCTACCGCTTACGACACCATCAACGCACATTCATCTACATGAAATGGTTGATTTGAACCTCTATTTATAGAGTGTGAAAGGTTGCATTTGTCCAAACGAATATTCATGTCCAATGGTGAAGGGTTGCATCATCTTCTTGTGATTGGATGCAAGATTTCATCTTTATCTTCAATGGATAGGTACCTTTTCATGGTTTCTGTTCTCCAAAAGGTGTCCCTTCGTCTGATAATTGATGGCGGTTGATTGTTCTTATCTGGTGGTTGGAAGTTGAGAAAAGTTGACTAAACCCATCACGATTCGGGAGCATGACATACATGTCACGATCATGAATGTAATTTGGTAACTTAATACTTGTGAAGATGATAAGTCGCAATCGTGATAGATAGTCATGAGCGTGACTTGGCCAATCACGATTAGGAATCATGATCGTGACATGGTCGTGACTTATGCTTTTCTTCATGATTCTTCTTTGCAACTTTATTGATCTTTAACAACATCGATCCTAAGCTAATTCCTTGCATTCCATACATCGTTTTACACCTTTTTCACTCTTTTTGCATAGAATTATATCTTTTATCATTTCACTTTCAAGATTCACCTAGTTACTGCACTTGTATAAAAAACAACTACATACCATGTGAAATCTTTTATATGAAGTATAAAATAACTCTAAACCACATCATTTATGAGTAAAAATATCAAGATAATAACTATAATTATACACTTATCACACCCCCACACTTAACTTTTGTCTTGTCCTCAAGGTCAACACAACAGAAGTGTATAAAATAGTAACTCAAGTTCGTACCTCATTTGGCGAAAGATTATTATAGTGAGTACCACATTCCCACATTGCATAAGGTTCAAGTAAAGTGTATGAAATTTCCCAGAAATTAGTAATGTGCAATTTATATAGTCCATTTGCATACCTTTGCTCTTAATGGAGGGTCAACCGAATTGCGTCTTCATATAAGCGTTATACACTCACTCGAATATTTCCTTCTCTCAAGTATAGTATAAAGTATAAAGGACAAAGGGAGCACACTTTGGAAAGTTTGATCTCAAGGCATTTTTAGGGAACCTAGGATGCAAAACACTCTTAGTGGTTGTATTTTATGCTCCATACCACTCTCCCCTTTTTTTAGTGGTTGCATTTTGAAGTACAGATTTGTACTTTGCATCCATTTTTCATGCTATGCTACTTTTTCTTTATTCACTCATTGAATGGTTGTAGTTTCTGCTCCATACCATTCCTCACCTTTTGCATAACCCATTGGTTATCCTCTCTTTCTTTTGATTTTTCTCTAAATATACTCATCCTTTAATAATCACTTTCAAAGTATTATGGCTATAGTTTCCCTACACTTTAGACACACTCAATACTTATAGGATGTATTCGAGAAGAGCATATAAAACTCATAGTAAGAACACTACTAGATATTACTCCACTCAAAACTTATCGGTAGCATTAAACTAAAACTATATAACTTATACTAATTCATGTTGCATTGAATTTATATCAAAACTTACTTGGAATGTTGCTATCAAATGTTACTCACCACTCATCCTTGCCAAATGCTAAATGTTGTGTCAATCTACTAAAGTGCTCACACTCTCAACATGCCATCATACTCGAAACAAAAATTTTATTCGAAATATGCACCAACATCGAACTTGTAATACCTAACACTTACAATAACCTTGGAAAATATGTTAGTATAGTATAGGCATGGATAAGGTATAAATAACACAAAATCAAGAAAAATTTCATTCTTCAATTTTTTTAATTTTATTTAATTTTTTTAGATTTTTCAGATTTTATACAATTGCCCCCACACTAGAGAACACAATGTCCTGATTGTGAGAGATTTAATGAAAAACGAAATTAAACACACAAAGCAAATAAACAAAATAAAAAAAACAAACAAACTGTACAAATCCTAAACCTAAATGGAAAGCAAATCATTCGGAGGGGATCGATTCGGTCTGGTCAATCTTATAATAAGATTCCCGTAAATCTCACTCAATGTCAAACATCATTGTATGAATTTCATCGATTTTCTTATGAATCAACATTTGCACTTCCATAAGTTCGTTCAACTTTCCCCGGAGGTTAGTTGCTTTATGCTCTTCTTCCCTTGCTTTTCTCTTTCTCTTCTTCTATTAGCCTCTGTTCTCTCCTCCCATGATTTCCAATCATGAGTGATCCTATCTTCTCCTATGCAATTTTCCATAAATTCATACATGAAGAATACGTCTGTGGTCAATTCTAGAATCTCATCTTCATCAGTAAAGACCTCAGTGGAATAAGGCATTCGTCTAATTTATCCCAACAAATTCGCCATCGTACGATACCCATATTCTGTTACTTCGGGACTTTGGCAGCAGACATGAGTATCTCCATCATTATTCTTGAAACATCAACAGGCTTGCCATTCCAAATTTCTTCCATTACAAACAATTCTTCAGGAATGACAATATCGAAAGTTGACTTACCAAACAATGCACTATTTAAGTAAAAGTGCAAGGTAAGAAAACAAGGATCACAAATCCACCGGCTATAGGCAGATAATTGTTTGAAATTAGTTTGGCTGTTCAGGACGTTCCATGTTGGTAGAGGATTCCATCCAGGAGGCATATTGTTGTAGTAGTCCATTGGAAATCCCATATACTTGTTAAGTGCCGTCCTCGTCAACTTGTACTCTTTTCCTTGATGGCGATAAACCAAGGAGTCCTTTTTGTCATTCTCCCATTCCACCATTACTAACATTTCCATACAGTTCTCAACACTATTTCCCAGGCACATGTTCGAATAAATGATGAAGTTTAAAACTCTGAGATAGTGCATTACTCTATCATATACCCCAAGACTAATGAAACTATTTCTATTAATAGTGTAGGAACTCTTGAATTCAACATTCTTGATCATCTTGTAGTGATCTCCTTCATCATGAGAGTAGATTGGAAATGGTGCCTCATACCATTCTTGAAGGTTTGAGGGAGGAACCAGATTGGATTTCCTTGTTAGAACCATATTGATTTGAAAGAATTTGAAAGAATAGAATGGTTTCAAGTTTGGAAATAAATTATTGATTGAAAATATAAGAAATTCAAATTTTTAGAAGTGAAAATTGTTGTTCATTCGCACATCACTTTATAGAAATTGGAAGAATAACCATTGAATAACTGCTAAACTGCTACAGTTTTCACACAAGTAACGATTGTGACTGTTTTTCGTGATCGTGACTTACAAGAATTGAGAAACAAAAAGTTTATGTCTAGGAATTCATGAGCGTGATATGGATTCGCGAATGTGAATAGGAAAATTTTTTGAGAATTCAAATATAATAATATGACTTATCACCTCCAAGATGATTATTTCATATTCTTTTTCACATCCAAGTTAAGATGGACAAATTATATAGTTCAGGAAAGATATAAATAGATATGGTTATAAAATGTACTGTACTCTTCTAGTATTTGATCTCTAGAACGCACTTGCCTTCCCTGGCAATTTTATCTCTAAAACGCACTTGCGCTCCCAGGCAACAGCGCCAAAAACTTGTTTGCTCATTTTTCTACTGATAATATAAAAGTTCTAAGTATGAACAGGTTTTATCTCTACCGCTTATCAAATAGAAAAATGATGATAACTACAAGTATACAGTTGCGATGTATTTTTAAAAGATATCGATCCCACAGGGAAAGAATTCTATTCTAAGGATCATCTAGAGTAACGGAACAAAAGAAAATAAAATAAGTTAAAGGTTTTGAATGGTAGACTGATGAATGGACAGACGTATGAACAGATTAGAGAAGATGCAAAGCATATAGATATTCTTTAAGAACAAGTATAGTGGAGTAAAATATGCAAAATAATCAATAATTTTGTATGCATTAGATAACTTCAACAAACTCAATTCTAGATGCCCAAATATTCTATAATTCACCGTAGAGTAACACATGAAATGACTTTTCTAAATCTAGGGTAAACAAATTATGACACTTATAAAAACCTGGACAACAATAATACTATGCTTAGTACGGGTCGCTCTCACATAGCCATATTTATCTAGTTACCACTCCAAAAATGTTGGCTCACTAAACAGCGTTAAAATCACAGATCCAATGATTATACACAATCTTGTTTACCTTGAAACTACTCTTAAAGTCAACTTGAAAGCATATAACTTTATTAATATAAGTGATACAAGACGAAATACTCGTTATGACACATAGACATATTATAAACTTCGAATTAGAAAGTATAAGTAGAAAATAAAGTAAAGTTGTAAGGTATGTAGGTGAAAGCTAAAGTTGATAAAATCATATCCACTCTTTAATGGGAGTCGTCAATTCCCACAATTCCTACATCTACTTTGAATTCGGTCTCAACTCGTATAGAACCTCTGCTAGGATGCTATTCTTTGTGAATATTGAACAAATGAATGTTGAAGAACAGAAACTTTTATTGATAAATGCTTTACATTTACACTCATACAATAATTGCTCCAATTTATTGAGAAATCTAGTGATTGAAACAAGAATTGAATCACTTATACATTTTTCTCTCTAACACTTTGAACTAAGGGAAATCTATATATCTTTCACTTTCTATCTATCATATCATTTGCTGCCACTAACGACACCATTGACACACATTCATCTACATGAAATGGTTGATTTGAACCTCTATTTATAGAGTGTGAAAGGTTGCGTTTATCCAAATGAATAGTCATGTCCATTGGTGAAAGGTTGCATCATCTTCATGTGATTTGATGTTAGATTTCATCCTTATCTTCAATGGACATGCACTTTTTTGTGGTTTCTATTCTCTAAAAGGTGTCTCTTCATCTTACGGTTGATGTTGGTTGATCATTCTTATCTGGCGGTTGGAAGTTGAGAAAAGTTGACCAAACCTGTCATGATTCGTGAGTGTGACATACATGTTGCGATCGTGAATGTAAGTTGGTAACTTACTACTTGTGAAGAATGATAAGTCGTGATCATGATAGATGGTGGTGAGCGTGACTTGTCCAATCGTGATTAGGAATCACGATCATGACATGGTTGTGACTTATGCTTTTCTTCATGATTCTTCTTTGCAACTTTACCGATCTTTGACAACTTTGATCCTAAGCCAATTCCTTGCATTCCATGCATCTTTTTACATCTTTTTCACTCTTTTTGCATAGAATTCCATCTTTAATCATTTCACTCCCAAGATTCAGCTAGTTTCTGCACTTGCATAAAAAACAACTACATACCACGAATCTAAATCACATCGTTTTATGAGTAAAGAAATCAAGATAATAAGTGTAATTATACACTTATCAACCCATTCTCTTCAACTGTTCAACTTATATAGATGATCTCAAATCTCCTGGATACATGTCACTATCTCTACTTCTGATGAAAATGAACGCTGAGATTGACCTCTAATTAACCGCCTCAGTAAAACATTGAGTTTGGTAAAAATGGTTCCTATTCACATGTGCATATTTTTGAAAATGTAAAGATTTGAATTTTAAACGTGAACTGTTCCTCATGCCGTTACATTAAAAACTTGACGATGTTATCCACGTGTCATCTCATGCTTGATCTCAAACACTTAGCCAAATTTCTGAGACTTTCATCATTCTTCTTCATCATGGATTTGCCATACCAATCAATTGCCTTAGTATACAGAATTTTTCCTTTGGCAATGGTTTGGTGAAGATATCAGTGCGTTGCTCCTCTAATGGAATATACTCTAGCTTGACATCTCCTTGTAGCACATGATCTCTAATGAAGTGATGCTTGATGTTGACATGCTTCATTCTCCCATGCGAAACTGGATTCTTGGATAAATCAGTTGCACTCTTGTTATCACACATAACTTTGAGATAATTAGACTTAATACCATAATCTTCCAGTTGCTGCTTCAACCAAAGCAATTGTGCTACACAACTTCTTGCTACCATGTACTCAGCTTCAGTTGTACTCAAACCAATATAAGTTTGCTTCTTATTGTACCAAGAGACAAGACACTCTCCAAGAAAATAACATCCTACTATAGTACTCTTCCTGTCGAGTTTGTCTCTTCCATAATCAGCATTTGTGAATCCCCTTGGAGTGAAATCTGAGCTGCTGGGATACCACATACCTGCTTCAATTGAAATTTGCAAGTACCTGAGAATCCTCTTCGCAGCTGCAAAGTGAGATTCTCTAGGATCAGCTTGATACCGAGCATAGTAGCTCACAGCATACTGTATGTCTGGCCTACTAGCTATGAGATAAAGAAGAGAACCAATAATTCCTTTGTAGAATTTGTTATCCATAGGTTTACCAACTTCATCTTTACTCAAGATAGTATCCGTGGCCATAGGAGTGGGCATTGGTTTAGAATCTTCCATGTCAAATTTCTTCAGAACTTCTCTGGCATATTTGGAATGACTGATGAAGATTCCATCATTAGTCTGCTTAATTTGAAGTCCAATAAAGAAATTGAGCTCTCCCATCATAGATATCTCAAACTCACTCTTCATCTGCTTGCTGAATTCCTTGTATAGCTTCTCATCAGTTGAACCAAATATGATATCATCAATGTATATCTGGACAAGTAACGCATCTTCTTTCCTCCACCTGATAAACAGAATTGTATCTGCTTTACCCCTTTCATAACCTTTGTTGATTAAGAAATTAGTCAGCCTCTCATACCAAGCTCTTCGAGCCTACTTCAATCCATAAAGAGCTTTCTTCAATTTGAAGACATGCTCAGGATTCTTCGCATCATCAAAACCTGAGGCAGGCGAACATAGACTTCTTCTTGAATGAATCCATTCAAGAAAGCACTTTTGACATCCATTTGAAATAATTTGAAGTTCATATGAGATGCGAAAGCACAAAGGATTTGAATAGTTTCAAGACAGGCTACTGGTGCATAGGTCTCATCACATTCAATGCTTTCTTGCTGATTGCAGCCTTGAGCAATAAGCCTGGCCTTGTTCCTGATAACAATTCCATCTTCATCCAGCTTATTCTTGAATACCCATTTGGTGTCGATAATTGATTTCCCTTTAGGCCTAGGAACTAGATCCCAAACATTATTTTGCTTGAATTGATCCAATTCCTCTTACATTGTGATCATCCAATAATCATCTTCATCTGCATCTTCAAACTTCTTTGGTTCGATCAATGATATGAAGGCTGGATGACTCATCATTCAATTTAACTAACCACCCGTCATCACAGGATTATGAAAATCATCAACTATGCTGTCTAGCGGATGGTTGCGATGAACTATAATCTCACTTGGAAGACTCAAATCAACTGTTGGATGATCGATAATTGGATGCTGAGGTAGAGGTTGATCTTCGCCGTCGTTGAAGTTGATAGAAAGATCATCATCATCATCTTTAGCTTCCTCAGTTGGGGACTCCTTTGCTGAGTTAGGTAGCATAGCTTGTGGCATTCTAAGTTGATTTCAATGCTAGGGGACTCCTTCATCTTCTTTAGAGGGGTATCTTTCTACAATGTTAGTTTCATCAAAATCTATATGCATAGACTCCTCTAATAGGCCAGTATGCTTGACATATATTCTATATATCCTACTATTACTAGAGTATCCCAAAAAGATACCTTCATCAAACTTAAGATGAAACTTTCCTAATTGCTCTTTGGTGTTAAGAATATAGCACCTACAGCCAAATGATCTGAGATGACCAATCTTAGGCTTGGTCCCTCACCAAAGCTCATAGGGTGTTTTCTCAAGAATTGGGTGAATTAAAACCTGATTCAAGATATAACAAGTTGTGTTAACAGCTTCTCCCCAAAAGTACTTTGGTAGATTGTTATCACTCAGCATGGATCGAACCATCTCAACTATTATCCTATTCTTCCTTTCTACAACCCCATTTTATTATGGCGTATAAGGAGAAGAGAAGTTATGGTCAATGCCATGCGCTAAATAGAATTCTTCGAATTGGAAATTCTCGAATTCACATCCATGATCACTTCAGATTCTATAGATTTTATCTATAGTTTCGTTCATTATCTGTTTACTAATCTTGACAAAAGATTCATAAGTCTCGTTGTGAGCACATGATTTTTATCCCACACTCGTGAGTTTGATGATGAAGCTGTAATATATTTTCCTTTGCTTGTCTTCCACTTTGGCAGGGTCTCAGAGGTCCTCGGGAGAAGCATTCCTTGTTTCTTACAAACCTTAGATTTTTTTAGGCTACCTCATCAATAACCAAGTCCAAATTTAACCAAAATCAGCCCAAAAGAAATCAACTTTGAGATCGATGTATTGACATCGGTACTGATGTTGTAACATCGGTACTGATATGACATCTGTACTGATGTCTCTAAACATCGGTACTGATTTTACTATCACTCAGTGACATCGATACTGATATCATCTTGATAGACAAATAGAAAAAAAAGAAATTTAGGCATTATTTAGTCAAAAAGACCCACCTTCACCCAATAATTTCCAGCTTTCTTGACTTTACACCTTGCATACATGATGACATCAAACATCATGCATAATTGGTGGAAGAAAATGGATGGAAAAGACAAAAAAAATTGGTGGAAAAAGTAAGACTTTTTCGGATTGAGGGGAGCCCATAAGGGCTAAATTATTGGGTAAGAAAAAGAGGGAGGCAGTGTGTGAGCGGGCGACACAGAGAGTTGGGCTGAGAGCACGTGAAATGATAGGCATGGTTCACTGGAGCGTTTGGAAAAAGGGAAAAAGGTGCGCTGGGTCGGGGACCCTGAGAAAAGGTTGAAAGAGAAAGTGAAAAACATTTTAGATTGGTTCGAACCCAAATCCGCCATCTCTTAGTGTGGAGTCACCACCTAGATTAGCTCTTTCCAAGAATTAGAGTCCTGTGAGGCTTAACATCCGGGGGATGGCCCACTAAGATACAGAGATTCGGGTCCGAGATAAGTTTCTTATTTCTCATTGGATCACATTATATTACATCTATAGAAAACCGTATTTTCTTAATTGTGCATATTCGCACTTAGGTCGTTTTTGATTTTAAATGCATGGTTCACGTATGGAAAAAGCAATAAATCATCCACAAAGCGGAATAATAAACCATCCACAAAGTAGTAAGTAAATGTGGAAAATAAAAATTACAAGGCTTTAAAAAATCAGGGGATGCAACTGCCCGCTACCCTATTAATTACATTTTCCATAAAAATATATGCAATACCCAAAGGAAAATAAATCTTAAGCATACATCTAACCTGCATCCACAAAGGTTAGCACGAAATATGGCACATATGTTTGATTTGATTTTAGCGAGGCCTGTGTGGCCTAATTAAAACATCGACTATATAAAAGTTGTTAATTTAAATAAAAAATTGGTTCATTTTTATTTACATGTATGTTGATCAATTTTATTAGTGAAAATGATCACATGGCATAAGGTGAGGTCTGTTATCTGGGAATAATTTTAATTCCCTTCGTTGGGGTATTCTAATATAAAAATAAAAAATAAAGAAAGAAATAAAGATGAAGGAGAGATAACAACATTATTTACATAAAAAGGAATAAAAATATTCCTAGGTCCACAAATAAAATCAGAAAAAGAGGAAAGCAGATGAAAGCATGAAATTCGCAGCTTTAGGAACTTAAAGGCTTACCCTTGCGGTATGAATCCACTTCGGCTTATCAGTTCGATCCCTGGGAGTGTTCCTCGTTCGTTTTTGTAGTTAATTGTAGTTTAATTCGAAAAATAAGTGTTTGGTTGGAAAATAAAGTGTTTATTTATCCAAAAGATAATCAGACTCGGGTTCTAAATTTGTTTTAGATCCGAGAATATCTGAAGAAAAGATGAAGAAATTTGATTAAAGGATGAAGAGATTTGGGATCCAAATGTGTTTTGGATCCGTGAAAAAAAAATAGAAGAAAGTAAGAAATATTGTTTGTAATTTTTTATGTGGCAGAGAGAATTTTCTCTTAATTTTCCAGCCCCCTTCAATCCAAAAAGGTCCGACTATTTATAAAAAAACCCCGAAAAAACCAAAAAGGTAAGTTTTTCCGACGAGGCCTCGCCAGAAAAAATAGTTTGGCGAGGCCCCTCATCGGAACTTTGGCGAGGCCATGTGCCTCGCCAAAGTTTGGCGAGGCAGCCTCGCTAAGCTCTTTGGCGAGGATGGGGCCTCGCCGAACCCTTTTTAGCGAGGTTCGCATCGCCCGCCTTTGGCCATGCGGCCCCCGGGTTTGGTTTTCCATCATGTTTTATGTATTTTTTTGTACTTTATATTTTTTTAATTAATAAAATTAAATAATTTTTTAAAAACATCCTTTTGAATTTTGAAACGAGAAGGATTCCCATTCAGATGCATCAGGATACCCGAAAATTATGTGATTCAAGGATAAAATCCCGAAAGAGCTGTCATCATCGAACACACGAGCTAGTACAAAATCCCGTGCTTACAGCTGCCCCTCGTGTGATAATTGCTGGTTGTATAACCAGTATTATCACATGAAAAGAGCAGAGGGATAGAGAGAATACCTGACATGTGTGGTTGGTGACTTCCCGCTCCTAATTGGTGATAAAATTGGCCTTCCTTTCTGGCACTATGTCTTCGTATGGTTGTCCATTTCTCTCTTCGAAATCTTTTAGGTACTTGGTGCCCCTTGTACGGGGTCTACTATTTCTTTCTACGACGTCCCTTTAATGGTTGTCAATCATTTCATTCTTCGATTGATAAATGAGACTGTTCCTTTCTTCAGCCATCAAGATAACTGTTTCCTTCTTCGGTTATGTTTTGAATTTCTTTAATAGGATGTTGACTTGCTTCTTGTAACAAATCAGAGAAAAGATATTGTTAATACATTTGATGGTGAATGTTTTAATTATTTGATTGAGCTTATGCGAAGCAAAAATTTTTGCCCCTTCAATCAAAAATTGAAACATGGTGAATAAATAAGTTTAATGGAAATTCGAGGATGTCTCGGAAATTGCTCCGTCATTTTAGGAGGCTTTCGTGATGTTGTAATGTTGACTTTAGGCTTGAGTGGGCCATCGTCTTGTTTGTAGGTTCCTCATGTGGAGGTGGAGGTTCTTGTTTATCGGGATAGTGCTGCCCCAGTTCGGCATCGCCTTTACCTGTAAATGACGTAATCTGAATGTAATGTATGCATGATTTTATGCATGAACAATTTTTATCATATGATGTATGTTCATCTATTGTAAGCATCGTGGGCTTCATTCAGTGAAGATCCTTCTCTTGTGCTGGTGTATGGTTACCCCTATATCTTGTCTTGTTAGGGATTCCATGGATGACTCCCTCAAAGCAATGACCATGGGTTCATTGAATCAGATTTGAGTTCATAGCTTGGAACTGATTTGAGGAAAGTCTAGATGAGTCGTTGATCCTGTGTTGTGTCTACGATGATCTCTTGGAAGCCATTTTCCTGAAGTGTTAAAGGTATATGATGCCTCGTACCGTTCCGAGGAGGAGATGATGAATTTGATATTTCTTTGGTTCTAAGTTTTTCATAGATCTCCCTTGCGGGTTTTCAATCTATCGAACCTCATCTTAATTTATGCCTGGATCGCCCTTTCAGGTTTTCAATCTAGCAGACTCATTTTTCTTTATTTTTTTATTATTTTTTTTATTTTTTGGATGTTTACTTGCGACATTCTACCATTGGTATCCAAGCAATCAAAATAAACATATGCATAAAGATTTAGCAAAAATGACAATTCATTGATGAACTTAACAGGGGTATAAATGTTTCAAATGATTTGACTCCTGCCATCAATTAGCCTTTTCAGGTTTTCCAACCAATTTGGTTCTCTCGATGTCCTAAGTTTTGCCTGAGCCGCCTTTTCGGGTTTTCAACTCAGCGGACTATTCTTTTTGTGTTTTGAAAATAAGCCCTAATTTTTGCTAACCTAACAGAGTGTTAATTGATAGGCTAATT